>JAVHLU010002449.1:0-18249 GCA_036785755.1 Colletotrichum ledebouriae
ATATATAGTATTATAAGATAGGAGCCCCTCTATAACTCTAAAAGCTCCTATTAATTAATACCTATATAGTTAATTTAGTCTAGTAGAGGGATAGATTTATATATAGTCTCTAATATATTAAATAGGCGAGAGCTCTAATTCGAGAAGGATTACTATCTCCACGTTTTAGTAATATAACCTTAAGCGATAGCGTATTATTCTCTAACTCTAAAATCCCCTTAGTTACTTAATATATATCTAGAATTACTATAGAGTTCTATAACTTAACTATTAGCTCTATAAGATACCCTATTAAGCTAAGAGAACTTTAAAAAAGTACTTTTCTTCTCTATATACCCTCCTACTCCTTTACTTATAAATAATAATATAATAGACTTTAGAAATAATAATAATATTACACTATCTCCTATAATAGATATTCCTTAACCTATTTATAAATTATTAGTATTATCTAGGTCTACTTTATCTAAAATACTAGATAATAAGCTTAAATACCTTAGATATTAGCTTTAGTTATAAGTCTTATAAATACTAAGTTATAATATAACTATTAAGTAATACCTAAGAACTATACTTATAGATATACTATTATATCCTAAGAGGCTTAGTCCTTTAAATAAGTATAACTATAGCTATATAGACTATATCTAGTAGAGAGTTAACTAATAGGATTAGATCGAGTAGAATATACCTAAGGGAGCATATTATTATAACTTCTCGCGCTTAGCGTAATAAGATAAGTAGTTCTAGCTATACTAAGGATTAGAGTAGGATAAGGAGTATAATAAAGAGGAAGAACTAATAAAGCTATTATTAAGATATAACTTATAGTAGAAAATAATTAAACCTAAAGGACCTTCTTAATAATAAGATCGCTTATTTAGAAGATATTATTAATAAATTAGATCTATAAATAGAGTTTATTTATTATTTCTATAAAGTAGTTTTATTTATTTTTTAAGACTCTCTTTTATAATATTATAAAGAGTCTTAAGGGGATAATTAGAATAGGATAAGATAGACTTAGCTATATAACTTTTAAAAAGCTCCCTTAGTATATAGACTTATTATAAGAAGACTATAGGGTAGAGTATAGAAGAGAGGAGTATAGTAGACTTAAGGGGAATGCAGATATTATTATAATTAGTACCTTAATAACCCTATACCTCGTTTTTTAGTATTTCCTTAATAAATCCGCGCCCGATTTAGATAATCTCTTTTAATTAGATCTGCGAATTATTCTATATATCTTTTAAGCCTACTCTAGGTATTCTTACCCGTTTATAAGTAGAGCTATATTATTTATTATCTTTCTAGTTCCTATCGGTTCTAGCCCTTTCTAGTATATTAGTATTTATAGCTAAATTATATACTTATTATCTCTCTAGGATTATTATTATTAGAGATATTAGTATACTTATTATAAGGACTTATAATATTTCCTTAGTATTAATAATTAGGTATATATAAGAATCCCTTTTACTCTATATTAACTTCTAATCTTTAGTAATATATAGCTCTATTAAGATCTTTAATATTATAGAGCGAGCTAATAATAGAGTAATCTCATAATATCTTATTAATACTAATAAAAAGGGTTATAATAGGTTTCTTTCCCCTAGTAACTATATTCCCCTATCTTACTAAACTTATATACTCTAAGGTTAATAGTAATAAATAGTACTTAAGAATAAAGTTATTAATCTACGAATTAATAAATATTTATTATTATCTTATATTCTACTTTATAAGTTATTATTCTTATAAATACCTAAAAGGGTCTTCTAATAGTTACTCTATAGACTTAATTAAGTTAGTTATTATTATAATTTCTCTCTACTAGATTTATCAATTTAATAAGATTTATATGTCTCTTTTAGGTTTATATAATATAAGTAACGAGTAGTAGTAATATAGCTTATTCTTAAGGTTTCCTTTAGTAATAAATATATTAAAGTAGTTCCTATACGAGCCGTCTTAATAGATAGTTATACTAATACTCGCTAGGATCCTTTAGTAACTATTTAATACTAACTAGGGACTATCTTCTATAAGCTTATAATAAACCTATTATAGTTCGTCTTACTAGTTAGCTATAGAATACTAATAACTAGCTCTATCTCTATTTTATTATATATAGTAGTTAATACCTTAGATTCGCTCTCCTTAGTATCCTTATAAAGTCAAGTAACCTTAGTTATCTAGTATTAAATATTATATTAATTATATACATTATATAAAGTATACATCTCCTTTATTAAATATACTTTAGTAATTTTATATAGTAAATAAAAACGTTCGAGTAATAACTCTTTCTAATAATCTAATCTATAATTAAGGTCCTTAGGTTCCGCCTTCTTATCTAATATTAGGTTAGTATAATACTAATCTAATATATATCTTAATAAGGTTTAAGAAAGGTTAAGAGTAGCTATAGCTTAGTTCCTATTATGTTACTCGATATAGCTATTAATAGTATTCATAAAGTAATATATATTCTAGTAGCTAGTTTTTAAATTATTATTAATATATATGTTATTAACTTCATTGTTATATAAAGGCGGATTAAATAACCTAATTATATTAATTATTAGGCAAGGAGTACTATACCTAAGCTTAGTAACTAGTATATTAGTTATTACTTATACTACCCCTTCTTTACCTATAGAGAGAAGGAATATAAGAAAGTTATAACTAGCTAAGAACCTATTAGGGTTAGATATAGGTTTAATAATATCTCTTACTCTAGCTAGTAATTAAGGGTATTTATTACTTTAATTACTATTATTACTATAGCTAGGGCTACCTCCTCTACTATTTTAGCCTTTAGGGTTATTATCATTACCTCTATTACTAAGGTCTCTAGGTAGTATAAGTAGTAGTAATAATAGAGGAGTATCCTCTATATATTTAATATCCTAATTATATCTTTTACCTTTTTTAAGGTTTAATAATCTAGATTTATGTTCTTAGAAGCCTATCTTATTATAATACTTACCCTAGGTATAAATACTTAGATACCTCTATAAGTTACTTAGCTTAGGTATAAGAAAGCTACCTTATCCCTTTCCTCAGGTTAGGAATAATATAGATATATCTTTACTTTCTTTAAATAATATATAGAATATATCTAGACTTAGCTCTAATATTAATATAATATTAATATCCTTTAATATAAGTTTAAGAAATAGGGGTTATAAAGTATTTATAAAACTTTATTTAAACTTATAATACTCCTCTAGAGTTAATAGAAATACTAAGAAAGCTTTAGGAATTATTATTATATTAAGTTTAGATATAGGCTTTAAGATATCTAGATTATCTATAGCTTTAGCTCTTAGGGTCTTATAACCTTCTCTCTCTTTATCCTCTTTAAAAAGGAGTATTAGGTTTAGTATCTAGCCTTATTTAGTCTTTATCTTAATATATTAATTATAATAAGGGAGGTTTAAATAATATTATTATCTAATAATATTAGTATTTAATAATATTAGTAAATAGTTATAAGTTCATTATTTATACCCTTAGGACCTTTAAGTAGTTTTATATACTTCCTTATATAATCATAACTTTTAAATATATCTATAGTAGTTACTTAAAAATTATTTAAAATTCTTATAAGTAATAGCTATAATACTCGCTTTTATAGCTAACCTAAGGAGGGTATACTTAAGTTCGGAATTACGCCGCAGCCCCTTCGCAAAAAGACTATAACAGATTCACCTAGTTTATAAGCATAACTTAGGAAATACTATATAGGTATTTTAACCTATACCCTCTACTAGTTAAGGAAAATAATATAGGAACCCTATACGTTCCTACTACTCGCAAGCAAACCCTCTGAACATCACCGCACAAAGTCGGACGCGCGCTGCATAGCGATGTATTGTTAGGAGGCGCGGAGCTAGAAGGTCTGTTGCACTTAAGCAGGTAAAATCACTATGCAGTGGCTAGAGGCCAAGGAGGGTATACTTAGTTTCAGTAAGTAATATATAGAACTTATAAGGGTATTACTTAAGCGCTATTATAAAGTTTATAATAGTTAAATACTTAATAAGTTCTAGGAGGTTAAACTGAAGACCTTCTTTAACCTTATAATTAGAAAGCAGCTTATAAGGTATTATTATTAATAAGGTTTATTATCTCTTTAGGATATTCCTTAGTTTTGAGGAAATCTTTAAGCTTTAATATCTCTTAGGGATATCTCCTAGTTAAGGGAAATAATAAAGAGTTAATATCTCTTATTAATATTTCCTAGTTAAGGGAAATAGATAAAGAGTTAATATCTCTTATTGATATTTCTTAGTTAAGAGAAAGGGGGAGTTTAGAAGCTTTTAATAATATTTAATACTTATAAGTATTAACTACTAAGAAACTACTTTATATAAACTTAATAGGGTTAGCTATTTATATAATTAAGTACCTTCCTTAATTCTAAGGGATATCCTTAGTTATAAGGGGATATAACTAACTATTAAGGTTATACTACTAGTTAATATAGTCTATATAGTAAGCGAAAAATATAAGTAAAGAATCTATAATTTTAGAAGGGTTTCTCCTTAAAAGCGATAAACCTTTTTAAAGAGGTTTACTACGTTTAGGTATATTTAATACGTTAGTTACGTTAAGCGCCCTTAGGCGGGATAACCGCGCTAAGCGCGTTTAGTATTAATTACTTATATCCTTTATTTATGAGGTAAAGGTTAAATATAATATATTCTCCCACTTTTAACTATTTAAGGAATTCTCATAGTGCTCTTTATATAATGTATAGCGCCTTAGATTATCTATAAGTATGATAATAAATTATCTTTAGATATATGAATTAATCTTTTAATAATATCTAAGCCCCTCTAATAGATTTATATGACTAAGCGAGGGCTTTATATCCTAGATATCCTATCTTTCAATACTAAAGGTATATATCTATAAAGAATAGTTTTTAAGGTATATAACTATACCTTCGAGTTATAACTACTATTAGTTTTATGTTCAGTCATTTAATAATTTACTATTTATATTATTAGTATAATGTATAAATATACTTAAAGTTCTTCTTATATAGATAATTATTCCCTAGGCTATAATTAGCTTATAATCCCTTCTTACAAAGTAGATATAAAGAAACTATATTAATATAGAAGTCATTATAGTATACGACTTCTCGTAGGATAAGTTATTTAGTCCTAAGCTTTTTAGTAATTATTATATTAATAGTATTATATCTCTTAATAGGGACTTTCTAGGTTCCTACTTATATAAAGCTACTTTCTAATGCTTAGTAATACCTATAGAATTATTATAAGTCCCTAAATATATATATTATTAATCCTCTATTATAGATTACTCAATCTCATAGTAGGTATATATTCTTAATTAAAGTAAATAAAGCTAGGATAATCCTTTTAGAACTTAATAGCTATAACTTAAGACTTTTAATATACTCCTTGAGTAAGGGCTTTATTTAAGTATTCTCCTTAATCCTTAATAAGATCTTCGCGCTAGGTTTCTATTCTTCTAATATTTTCATATTATTTAAATAGTAATAATTATTATATTTATAGCTATATATCGTATAAGCTATATACCCTAAGTCTCTAGCCTCGTTCCTAGTCCTCTTCCTAGGGTTCTTCCTTTTATTATTATCCCCCTACTGTTTTTAAGACTTATTTAATAATAAGAAGGAGGATACTAAGAACGATCCTCTTATAATATCCTTCTTTTTCTTTAAGGGACTCTTTACTATTAATATAAGAGATTTACTAATCTACTCCCTTATATTATATATTACCTTCTTAAGGCTAATCGATTCTTTCTCTAGTTAGTCCTAAACATATATTATATATATTAGAGCCTATACCTTTAATAATATATATCTAAGAGTCTTAATAAAGTTATTAAACTATGCGTAAGTAGTAAATATATTAGGGGAATATTCTTATAATTTATAGATATTATCCTTCTACTTCTAATATCACTCCTTTAAGTTATTTATATTAATAATCTCTTAGGTCTTTATATCTTTATATTATTAATTAATTTTAATAACTATTTAGTTAATGTCTTATATATCCATTATTATAAATTACTTCTTAATCTTATTAATCTATATAAGAAGATTACTTTCTACTTTAAATAATACTTTAATATAAATAAACTTAATTATTAATTAGACCTTCTCTTTCGCTTCAGAGTTTTATTTCTTTTAAGCTCTATACTCCTTATATTAAAACTCCTATAATATAAAGAGGCTATTAAGCTCGTTTTAATCTTTACTTAAGAAATTTAGAATAAATATAGCCCTTTTATATACTAGTAGAGATATACTTAGTATTCCTATTTCTTCTAATGCTTATACAATAGAGGTTTATCTTAATCTCTATATTAAGAAAGCTATTAATACTACTAGATCTATCTTTTTATAGAAGGTTAAAGGGGTAGGTTTATCAATTATCAGTTCCTATATATAATTCTTTTATAGCTTTTAAGTAGATAGCTTAGGAAAGATATAATCCTATATATTATATAAAACTAGAATAGATTTAGTTTATTATTACTATGAGGACTAATCCTCTTAACTCTTTAGAATAGGTATTAAGAATTTAAATAGAATTAATCTTATAATAGCTTTAACTTCAATTAATTTAATAGAGATAAGTTAGAAGTAATACTAAATAGCAATAGAAGTATTAATATTAATATAAATAATTATCTCAACTTAGAATAGGTCTGCGAATATACTACTAATTAATAATAGCTTTAAGTAGCGATCGTTTTACTTAGACTATTAATTATAGAATTTAGTAGGCTTATTCGTAATATATAATATATTAATATTATTACTAGGTCCCTCCCTATAGTTCTAGGTAAGGGGATTCTACGTCTTATATATATAGTATAACGAAGGAACTTCCTATATCCTTATCATAGCTACGGAACCTCCCGTATTATTCAACAGACCCTATTAACAACTTAGAAGCGTTTGAAATAAGAGCGAAATAAAAACTATGTTCTCACTATCGCGATAGCTATAAGCGCTTAAGGGGAGGGTCGTCGTGAAGAGGGGCATATAGGACGAAGTCTATAATAAAGGAGTATATTGAGTTCGGAATTACGCCGCAGCCCATTCGCAAAGAGACTATAACAAATTCACCTAGTTCGTAAGCATAATTTAGGAAATACTATATAGGTATTTTAACTTATACCCTCTACTAGTTAAGGAAAATAATATAAGAACCCTATATATTCCTACTACTTATAAGTAAACCCTTATATAAAGTCGGATGCGCGCCGCACTAGGGCTAATTATATTAGAGCTAAATAGGCTACTAAGGCTCTCGTAGTAACGCCCTCGCTAAACCTTCTAATAAGGTGCTATAAAAGCTACTATATAAGATAACTCCTTAACCTAAAAGATTAACCTTCTAGTAAGGTACTAAAGGTAAAAGCTACTATATAAAATAACTCCTTAACCTAAAAGGTCGACCTTTTAGTAAGATATTATAAATATTACTATATAAGAGGTAACTCCTTAACTAAAGAGGTCTTTCCTAAGAGATTCTTATAGCTAGAAGTATAAGAAGCTCTATTATTATAAGCAGGGCCTTATACCTCTCCCTCTTCTATCCTTATCCCTATAACTTATAATAAATCCTTAACTATATTAGTACTAGACCTTATATATAAATATACTAAGCCTAAGCGAGGTACGTCCTTTAGTATAAATAATATAAAAGGGATCGCTAGAGAGTTTAGCCTTAATATAATTAATATAACCCGCTCCTTTATTAACTACTCTACTATATATAGAGAGCGTATTATTAATATAGCCCTTAAGAGGGTTTACCTTAATACCCCTATAGGGGACTCTATAAGGTATAATAGTATTAAAGCTAAGTAAGTAAACTTAGTAATAGAAGTTTAGTAAGTTATTACGCACCCTATAAAGTAGCCCTTCTTCGAGCAAGTCCTCTATATTACTAAGGTAGAGGTAGCCTAGGTAGCCTAGGCTTATAAGGAGAACGTTAGTAAGTATAGCTTGCGCTAACTACTTTAATATAGAGAGAGCGTTGCTAATAATAGCATAGTTCTAGCGGACGAAGCGGTAATAGAGGTAGTATTAGTAGCGTAGGTAGTGCGCGAGAGGATACGTTAATAGTTTCATAGTCTATTAAATAATTAAAAACTATATTATTATTAATATAAAGTTAAAGATCGTGAGGCTATTAAGAAGCACGTATAAGTATAGCTATAGTTAGGAAAGGATCACGTAACCGAAGGCTATATATTATTAGGAGGCGCGGAGTTAGAATGTCTATTGCACTTAAGCAGGTAAAATCACTATGCAGTGGCCAGAGGCCATAAAGGAGTATATATTATCTATATCGAGATATCTATAAGAAGAAGTTACTCCAAATAGGGGTACGTAGCCTAAAGGGATATATATATTCGCTTTAAAGCGGGTAAGACTATATATAACTACGTATATAGGCCCTATCCTATACGATATACCCCCCTAGCTATATAGTATCCTATAAGGCTAAATAAGAAGTAAAGCTATTTATAACTAAATATAATAAGGGGACTAGCGCCTTAGGATCCCTATATAGCGCTATTTATAAAGCTAATAATAACTAGGGGCTTAGCGCGCTGAGATCCCTATACTATGCTAACTATAATAATAAGAGTATCTCGCTTTAGAGGGCCTAGCTATGGCTATAATAAGAGGGGGGTAGGGTTAGCACGCTAAGGTCCCTACGCTACGCCGCTTACTATAAAAAGGGAGCATTCTACTTAATAATAAGGGGGGCTAAGTTAGCATACTAAGGTCCCTACGCCGCGCTACTTACTATAAAAAGGGAGTATCCTACTTAAAACTAGCCCTATATTATAATATTAATAGGGAATTTAGGGAAAGACTTTATAATACCCTCTTTCTCTAATACCCTATATAAATAAGTAAACTTATCTATATTCCAAGTAATTAAAATAGCTACTTTCTTCTCCTCTATAAGCTGAATAAGATATTTAGCTTTATTAAGCTAAATTATAAAAAAGAGGTTATTATAACGTCTCGCTAGATAATAATAAATATACCTATAGGGGTAATATATATAATCCCTACTATTATCTCGCTTTAGTATAGAGTTTTTACTAATAGGTTTAGGTCTTCTTACTAATATAGGGAATATACTTATATAAGCGCTAGGCTACTTTAACTACTAAGTAATAATAGCGCTAAATATTAAAGCTACCTTAATAAGGGTACGTAGCTTCGCGCTAGTCTATTTAGCTATAATAACCTTAAAAAAGGCGTTATATACTTATATAAGCGCTATATGCCTACTAACTACCTCGAGGAAGCGCTTAGTTATAATAACCCCTTAGATCTTAGGGATCTTAAGTAACCTCGCGCGCTAATATATAATATATTATTACTAATACTAGATATATAGTAATATAGAAGTATTCGCCTACTCTAGAATATAAAGGTATTTATCTTAAATAGTAATGACTTTAGTAAGGTTTATAAGGGCGATTAACTATTTAAGTACTTATATAAGGGATTAGAGGGAGGTATTCTTAATAGCTATAAGGTTATTCTAAATTACTATAAGTAATAAGGGGTTAATAGTATAGTATATAAAGTTCTATATATTATAATAGCTACTAAAGAGGGATTTTTAGGTCTTTTTAGTAATATCATAATTAGCTATACGTATAGCATACTTATGATAAATATTACTAATTATAAGAGGTAGTAGAGGTAGAGGCTCCGTGTTATTTAGGTTCTAGGATATATAGCGCTACGTAGCCTATTTATTATACTTATAAACATAAGTCTCCTAGGCTTCCTTATTATATTACATAGTAAGTTTATTAATTATTAGAGGGTATACTATATAGCGCATAAGGTTAGGTATAGTTTTACTACTTAAATTAATATAATCCTATATACCTGCTTAAAAGGTATAGAAATAAAGCTATAAATACTAAGTAAGCTAGTTATATAGCTTAGAGAGCTTATAAGTATATATATATAGCTAGGTAGTAGAAGAGTTAGGTTAAAATACTATATTAATAATAAAGAGGGGTTAAATAGAGGGCTAAAAAAGGGTAAAAAAGAGGGCTAAAAGGAGCGCTTACAGCTCTTATAGCATATTAGGGGTTATATTGGAGAAGCGTATTATAAGTAAAGGATTAAACTAGCTAAGAGCTAGGCTTATAACTATTATAATAGCTATAAGCGCCTAAGGGGAGGGTTATTATAAAGAGGGGTATATAGGATAAAGTCTATAATAAAGGAGTATATATTATCTATATTAAGATATCTATAGGAAGAAGTCGCTCTGAATAGGGGTGCGCAGCCCGAAGGGATATATATATCCGCTTCGAAGGGGGTGGGACCGCGCGTAACCGCGCATATAGGCCCTATCCCGCACGACACTCACGATGTGGCTAGCCTGTCTCGAGGGTCAGTTTCCGGCGTATTGATGTTGTGATTCGCACACTCACCTCCGCAATAACGTGTATGTCAGATTCAACTTTCCACGTACCGAGTCATCTTTCTTGGCTTCAGTTGAGAGCTTCCACAGACCAGGCGGTACGGAAGAAAAACACAGAAGGGATTCCGCGGAACTCAAACTATGTTTGATACGTGTTGGGGAAGAGCAGAAACATGAGAAAGATCCGCAAGTAAGGGTGTTCCAGGGTCGCGGTAGAACACTATGTCAGGACTGTGGGACTCTCATACTCACTTGACCTGAGACGAAGGCAAAATCGTCTTCGGGGCCCGGTCAAGGCATTTATTTACCTAAAATTCATGTTCAATATCTATGATCCAATGACCAACGATAGAAACTCCAGAAGCCAAGCGCTGTGATGTCGGGTAATTAGGACTCGGCCTATTTGTGTTTGGAGAGGCAGAACCGCGCTGCGTAGAAATTTTCCCTTTCGGATGTGAATATAACAAAATAAGTAGGCGAAGCGTAACGACTTTTGAAAAAGGTATTTTTCCCATGCACATGTTCGAGATCCAAAGAAATTAGTGCAGATGTGATTCACCACTATGAACGTTTACACGCCCTTTGTTCTATTGAAGCTACCGAATATCTAAGGGCCTAGAAATCTCAATTCTATACAACAACAGTTAAAAGTAGAATATTTGTGTATGCAATCAAGTGACTTGATGCAATTGTTTTCGAAGCTGAAACATTCGGATACGGGCCTGAAGCCACCGAGAGCCGAGCCATTCAAAGGGGCTAAACAAGGGTGAACTGAACTACGTTAAGAAGTATTCTGGAGGTACTCTAAGCATGAGTGGAAACCCCAATAGGGTGTAAGACGCAGCTCATGCATGCCACATTAAGGGATAAGAAGGTGGGATCTCACGTTTTTATAGATACTATTCTGTGCCGGAGTCTGGATTGGAAAGCATGATCGTCCACCGTAAAATAGAACCATTCAACTGACTGATATAGAAAACCTTTGTTTACAATCGGCATAATCATATTTCAGTTGCAGCATGCACTTGCCATGTCGCTCCTTACAATCTATCCGTCAGATGCATTGGTTTATCTGCTTCTCATTCGGAAATCACGACGTACGTTATCCTACTTTCGGATCACACAAAAACAAACTGAGCAGAGACGATGATGTCGTGAGTTGGGCACTGGCTATATTTCATCACGTTCGGAGCTGACTACCGGTCCTGAAATTAGTCGACACTCTCTGGTGCGAACACACTCAGAGAGCGAGAACCTGATCATGTGACGCCACTCGCCTATAGATCTCGGAAACAGACGCACCATAAGTGCTAATACTATATCTCTCAAGGTCTGAATACAAGCTCCAAAATTGCGCGGGAACTCCTAGTATTTCGAGGGAACGAATTGATATCGAAGTGGCTCTCGGACCCTCGGTGTTCGCTGCGTCTCAAATCCACATCGGACTGAACAGATACCCCGCGCCCGCCCAGAAGTGGGCCCGTTCGTTGACCTCTCCGCGAAAACGCAGGGGTGAGAGTACCACTTAATATAGATGTTACGACCGCAAGCGGCGCAGTATTGCAGTAGGTAGGCTACGCGCAGCGTAATATTAGGACGCATATAAGGTATAAGGATAGCTTCGCTTATATAACTATAATCGATATACTCGTTTAACCCTGGTTTCTAACCCCTAACTGCGCATGGGATTCTTGTTATTACAATGGATTCATCGTCGGTGGTCGGGTGCCGGTATACTTCCGATCGGGAATTCCCGCACCTCTCTTGGGTATTTATAGTTGTCAACATCATTCAAATGAGGCATAAGGGCCGCATGCGAGAGTTGTCGTCCCAAAGTCTACTCTAACCGCAGTCCTTCTAACGCAGTTCCTCGCGCAATGATGTTGCTAAACTTTGCAACTGTGGGCTACGGCGTGGCTGCCATCTTTGCAGTCTTTCTTGCTCGTGTTAGTTCAACGTCACCCGGGTTCCGTGGTGGTCCCTCCTGCGGCAGGACATCCGACGTGGTTCTGGTGGAGCTGACGATGATAGATCTTGTTCACAGGCATCACCTGTTCCATCCGCCATCTTCCTGGGCCATGGTACACTGTTTTCTCTCACTACGCCCTCAAATTCCACACTCTGACGGGTCGGCGCATGCACTATGTGCACTCACTTCACCACCGCTATGGACCCATCGTTCGAATCTCGCCTTCTGAGGTCGCCGTGGCAGACCCGGACGGATTCAACGCCATCCACAAGATCGGCTCCGGATTCTTGAAAGGTCCCTGGTACGCGACCCTCAATCTCGGCGTCGAGCCCGGAATCTTCTCCATGGTCGACCCGAAGCAACATGCCGCCCGCCGGAAGCTCTTCGCCAGAGCCTTTACGAGTGCATCGTTACGTCTGAACTGGGAGTCGGTCGTGAGGCAGAAAGTCGAGAGGGCCGTGGAGCGGATCAGAACCGATGCGCTGAACGGGAAGGCCGACGTCTTGAAGTGGTGGACGCTGATGACCACCGACGTCATCGCTCACCTCTCTTTTGGAGAAGCCTTTGACATGTTGGAATTGGGCGAGGTGAATGAAATTCCCACGGCGAAATCAACGCCAGAAAGGGAACAGAACACACACTGACGTTGCGCAGACAAACGAGTACATAAAAGCCCTACAATCAGTCTTCATCCTGAACACGCTACGCGAGGAGCTGCCGCTGGTTTATCACGTGGCACGATTCATCCCCGTGAGAGCAGTCCAGTCCGTCTTGCGAGCACAGTTGGTCGTCGACGCCCACGGCGTCAAAGCCGCAGCGAACCTGCGCCGGAACGGTCATTCCGCCAACCTCTTTGGGAACATGCTGGCCGAGTGCGAGGTGGGCGAAAAGTCGGACTTGACCCCGCAAAAGGTGCAGGAGGAGGCGGGCAACCTCATCGTTGCCGGCTCCGACACGACTTCCGTCACCCTGGCCTATCTGGTCTGGGCCGTGCTGAAGAGGCCAGACCTCCAAGCCAGGCTCGAGGGGGAGCTGGCGGAAGTCGGTGACGGCTTTGACGATGCAACGCTGGAGAAGCTACCGCTGCTCAACGCCGTGATTGACGAGACCCTGCGTCTTTACGGGGCCGCGCCGGGGAATCTGCCTAGATCCGTGCCGCCGAGCGGTGCGACGTTCGGAGGCTTCTTCGTCCCGGCGGGGACGGTGGTAGAGACGCAGGCTTATACGTTGCACCGCCATCCCAACGTCTTTGCTGATCCATTGAGGTGAGTTTCTCTCCTGCTTCTCATCATATGAGCCACGCTGACACTCTCCCAAAGGTTCGACGAGACCCGCTTCCTGGATCAAGGCTCGTTATCGAGGCAGCAGAAGCAGATCTTTTCTCCTTTCGGAGCCGGCACTCGCATCTGCATCGGGCTGCATCTGGCTCGTATGGAACTCCGACTTGCCACAGCTGTGTTCTTCCGGAAGTGCCGAGGTGTGAGGCTGGCGGACAACATGACGGACGATATGATGGAGATGCAGAACTTTTTCCTGATCAGCCCGGCTGCGCATCATTGCGACGTCACCTTGAGGTAGCGAGATGCGCTATCGACAGAACTGCCGTTAGTAATTCATGCATCCTCGGCGAGGTTGACACACAGCCGAATGTATGTCTGAGCCGCAAGCTGATGAGTGAATTGTCTGCGCTTTCTGTATATACATTACATGAACGACCCCCAAATCTACATACAATTGCAGGGTTTCTAGGGCAACACCCACCACTCTTCTTTCATCTACTACGAGTAGCTGAACCATGTGAAATCGAATCGTGTTCTTAATTCGGAACGTCTATTGTATACATAGTTAAATGTTGCGATCCTGGGTAATGACAAAGTCTCGGGTTCACATCCAGGTCGTCAGCCGATTTACACATGAGGTAACCCCGGTACCTCAGACGACCAGACAAGGCTGGGGAGGTGGCTCGTCGTATTGCTGGGCACAGGTTTCTCACGAACACCAGAGTGAAAACA
This sequence comes from Colletotrichum ledebouriae, assembly GCA_036785755.1. Lineage (NCBI taxonomy): Eukaryota > Fungi > Ascomycota > Sordariomycetes > Glomerellales > Glomerellaceae > Colletotrichum > Colletotrichum ledebouriae. Next base: position 14,487 of record JAVHLU010002449.1, read on the forward strand.
TCAAAGATGAGATTGGAATGGAAAAGAAAAGAAAAAGGCTGAGTCGTTGCATTATGCATGCTCAGGGATCATCTGCTGTAACACTGCTGTGACGAATGGCGCGATGATTGCTCGGGGGTCGGACTGGGCATTAGTTTCTGTGCTGTGGCGGACATCGCGCAAAACACACACAAGTGTGCTGACAGGCTATTGCAGCTATGAAGAAGGGCGCCCTAGTACAAAGGTACAGATAGACAGCAACACTTCAAGAGGGGTGGTCGTGTTCGCTGCAACAGACTTGATGCCGCAAAGTCTCGAGATCCACTCCTCGATGTTCATAGGACTGCATCTTACTAGAGGAGGTCTCTATGAACAAAAGTCCTTGATAACGCCGTGCAAAACAGCAGCGACTTCTCGGAGACTCTCGACGCCAACCCATTCTTCCTTGCCATGGAGCCCTGCACCTTTCGGACCATACACCACGGACGGGATACCCGCCTGATGGAGCAGCGCAGCATCGCGCCAGCATGACAGTCCCATCGGCTTCGGCGCCGCTCCCAGCGTGGCAGAGGCGTTATCAACAAACGTCTTGAGGAACGCGTCATCCTCATGGAGGGCAAAAGCGGGCCTCTCGAACGTCACCCGGGGCGGGGCGAACGTGAACTCGGGTGTTGCGGACGCTATCCTCTTGAGGATGTCCTCGACGTCCCGAAGGATACCACCCTTCGTCTGCGACGGAATGGTGCGGAACTCAAGGGTCAGCGTGCACTTGTCGGGGTAACTCGACGGCGCCTCGCCGCCACGGATGCGCCCGCCGTGTAGCGATGCCTTGCCTAGGCGATGGTCGGACGGCAGAGTCTCGGCGTACTCGAGCAAAGCCGTCTGGACGGCACCAGCAAGCAAAATGGCATCTACGCCCTGTTCTGGCATGGAACCGTGAGCAGCGACACCGAGAATGTCGATCTCAACCCAGAGGAAGCCCTTGTGGGCATGGACGATGTCTTGCTGTCTAGGCTCTAGAATTATAGCGGCATCGGCCCTCCAACCTGCCGCGAGGACTTCCTCGGTCCCCAAGGAAAAGTTCTCCTCATCGGCAACAGCCGCTAGAATGACGTCTCCTCGAAGGGACGATCCCTCCCTTGACTTGAACCGCGTCATGGCGGACATGGCTGCGGCAACGCCGGATTTCATGCCGAGGCACCCGCGGCCGAAGATCTTGCCGCCGCCGCCCTCTTGCTTCAGCTCTCTGTTCAGAGGGTCGAGGTCGGGCGAGTAGCTACCCCGGCTGACGGTGTCGATGTAACCGTTGAGCATGATTGATTTTCCGCCTCCTTTGCCGCGAAGCACGCCGATCACCGCAGGGCGTCCTGGCTTCGTCTCCTCAAGCCAGTGCGCTTCGATGTCGCGGTGCTGCAACCAAGCGGAGACGTAGCTGGCAACCTCGGCCTCGCCCGCACCTGAAGCTTGGAAGAGATCGGCATTAGACGGGTCGATCACTGGCCAGGACCTGTGCAAGCTTCACCGGGTCGTCGATGGAGACGTCAAGAGGGGCCTTATACTTTCGCGGGCCCTCGGTGTTGAGCAGAACAACAACTGAGTCTTTGGAGAGGAAACGGGGTCGCTGACTGACTTGCGCGAGACGTCTAAGGGCGGCGACGGTTGCACCACCACATGGCCCGCTCCTCACGCCCTTGGTCCCGAGGTACTCGACACCTTGTTGAGCTTCAAAATTAGACACGGTCGCGCTTGCGTCGACGCCGGTCTGGAGATCCTGAAACGCCGTGAGAGAGACTGTGCTGCAGTTGAGGCCGTCCATGATGGTCCTCGAAGTGTGCACTGAGATGGGCTTTCCCGCTTTGAGGCTCTTTCACAGACACGGGGCGGTGTCGGGCTCGACGGCCAGAACGGCGTGACCCGACACCGACAGGGGAGACCATCAAACTCGGCTCAAGGCCCTTCTCGGCGACCTGCTGCTCCGCCTGAACGACGAGGGTCGAGTATCCTTGGACGATCCAGGCCGGAATCTGCTCGTACCCCTCAAACGCATTGTCTTGGATCAAGAGGCCGCCCTCGACGGACTCTGACGCCTCCCAGGCCTCTAGCACGGCATCGTCGTAATGAGAATTGCTAACAACGACGTGGGCGCCCTTGGAAGCGATGAGAGCGGCGGCGTCTCCGTTCACGCTGCTCGGGATATAGATGTTATCGTGATACCTTCAGTATCGCCCGTTCCCAGCAGGGCACGTGACTAACATTAGCTCTAGAGCGACCTTTTTCTAGGGGTCGTTCCTCTAACTATAGTTATAAGTAACTACGTTATAGCTACTCTTATTATAATAGAATAAGCTCTTTAGTAACTATAAATATAGCCCTATAGGACGTTTCTTAATAGTTATAAGCCTAGCTCTAACTAAACCTCTAATTACTATTTTAAAATAAGCCTTTATTACTAAAAGTACTTATTAAAACTTCCTCTTTCTTATTACTTCTTTTCTCCTTAATATATATTATCCTTTATTATTCTAAACCCTCTATTTCTAAATAACCTTAATTATAATATCTTTTATTATTACTATAATAATATTATATTACTTAATTATATATAAGGATTTTATTACTTAGTATATTATAATCTAAGCTAAAGTCTAAGCTACTAAAATCTAGAAGTATATTAACTTAGATAACCCTAAGGGATCTTTATACCTAGGTAAGACCTTATTAAAAACCTTAACCCTTAATATATATATTACTAAGTAAAACTAAGATATTAATACTGATTATTTATAAGAAAAGAGCGCTTATAATTAACATATTACTCTACTTAACTAAGAGGCTCTAGAAGAAGCTATTTTAAATACTACTTCTAAGACTACTCTTAAGTTTATTACTAGAATATAAATAATAAATAGATTATAACCCCTTTAGCCTCTAGCTACTCTAGTTATAATTAATAAGAATATTATAAATATATAGGAATAATACCTAGAGTTCTTTTATTTACTTATTATATAAGAGTCTAAGTAAACCTATAAGGACTAAGAGTTTAAATAAATTAGCTATCTAGTTATAGAGATTATTACTTATAATATTATTATACTTATATATATAGAACTTCTTATTAAAGGGGATATAACCCTTTATAGCCTTATTATTAATCTTAAATATTACTATACTTTAAATAAGGTTAATACTCTTATTACTATTTAAGAGGAGTATATCTAAGTCCTAGAGAAAGTAAATAAGAATATTAATTCTAATATCTAGATTAAGGACTTTAGGGGTATTTATCTCTATATTACTTAGCTTAAGCTTCTTAAAATAAGTAATACCCTTACTTTAAAAACTTTTCTTTAAGTAATAAGCTATTACTTTATATTTATTTAAGCTAATATAAAAATTATAAGTATCTTTAAATAGGAATACATAGGGATACTAATCTCTAATATAAGCTAATATACTCATATATTTAAGGACCTCTTATATAAGGATATCCTCTACTTAAGATTATAAGGATAAAGCGCTAAAGTCTTTATAATACTAGCTACCTATATAAATAAGGCTAACCTATTAAATATTCCTATAACTAGTGTTATAGGCTACGCCCGGGTTAAGCCTACCTAGGCTTCTACCTAGGTTTACCGCCTTAAGGAGCTACCCAGGGCCTACCTAGGGCCTACCTAGTTATTCCCTATAGACTAGCGAAATCTCTACTAGAGAGGAAAACTTCCCCTTTTTCCTCTTTAGCTTAAATAAATAGTATTATAGCGACCTTATATTAAATAAA
>JAVHLU010002450.1:0-18229 GCA_036785755.1 Colletotrichum ledebouriae
AAGGTTAGTTATATTACTAAATACTTATTTATTACTAACTTTTTATAGTAATTATTAAGTACCTCGAGACGACCTATATCCTACTCCTCTATAAATTTATTAACTATAAGATCTGAAATTTTTATAATTATAGTTACTAAATAACCTCTCTTATAGAGGGATCTTATTATTAGTTAAAGTCCTACCTTACTAACTACCTTATAGACCTCTATATACTTTATACTAGAATTTAAGAGATAGTTACTAAGAAGGTTAACTCTTATAATACCTAAATCGAGAAGGAGTACTACTATTGCTATATAATAAGTAAATACCCTCTACTTAAGCCTCTTAACTATAAAGTTTCCTTCCGCGCCCTCTACCTCCTCTATAGTTAATATAATATTATAGAAGAGGCTTTTTAAAAGAGGCAGGGCCTACCTACTTATATAGGTGCGTTTATAAGGTAATAGGGTCTCCCTTGCTACTATAACCTACTAGAAAGACTTTATAATAGTTACTATAGTAAGAGGGTTACTTATAATAATCTTAATACCTACTAGTAGCTAGATCCTAACTATATATATCTTAGTCTATTAGCTATTAAATTTATACTAATTTCTCTAGCTAAACTTAATTTAATTATAATAGCTTATTAATAAGGCTAATCTAAACCCTATCTACTACGCAAAGCGCTACTACTACTAACTATATAAGTTTAATAATAATAAGGTACTACCTAAAGTTAACCTATATAATATATAATAGGACCCCTCTAACTAGGAGGTTATAGACCGCTTTTTAGCCTTATAGTTAACTATAGCGCTACTCTCCTCTATACCTCCCTCCTCTATGCTACTATCTATATACTTATTAACTATACTATTAATTATAATAATAATAATATATAGTAGGGGTAGTAGGGGTAGGGGTAGGGGGTTAGGCAGGGGTTCGTATTAATAACCTATAAGCGAGATTATTACTATACTTACTACTATATAAGATCTTATTTCTAAGGTTAATATAATATGCAACTTTTAAACTCGCTAATAATAACTATAGTTATTAGCAGACTAATAGTAGCTAGATTATAAGGCTTAGGAGGCTGCGTAGTAATAGCAAGCAGCCTTATAGGAGCAATAGTTTATAGTATAATATAGCTAACTATTACTTAGGTAGTAATAATATAATTGGCTAAACCTATAGCTAGTATATTATATTTAGCCCGCGTAGATACTACTAAATTAATAACCGCCGTCGTTTAGCTATAATTATTAGTACTAAATTAAGCTCTTTTTTTATATTAGAATTAGCCTTATCGCTAAAAAATGTAATTTCGCTATAAAAATAGCTATTTAATATAATCTATAGATATTATAACCCTCTTTTTTTCCTATGCTAAAACGTATACCTAAAATAATAATAAGCTTAGCGATAACCTTAGGGGCTTTAAAACTCCGATAAATATACTATAAACTTAAGGTACTTTAATAGATAGTAGGTAATATAGGTATAGCGCGGTATTAGAAGCTTTACTAATATATTAGGTTTAGCTCGGGCTAAATACTAAAACTGCACCGTCAAAATACCAGCTACCGTTGTTTGGGTTTCGACGGCGGAGCTTTGAAATTGCTTCTCACCCTTATAAGAGGCGGCAATCGGGTTATCCGGGTCTCCGGAGAATTGAGCACCGCCGATGACATGCTGCCACCAGGCACCGATCTTGTCGCCAGGAGCGACCGAGATAACCTCTTGCGATGATATGGCGAATAGGATAAGCCGCAAAAGTGGAACCATAATTGCAATAGTATAATTGCGGCTTATATACGTATCACGATATACCCCCTTAGTTTCGCCCTAATAAGCGCGGAACTATAATACTTTTAACCTTCTAATTAGATATATCTCGCTAAAGTCTAGGTTGTTAAGCCGCTAGGATTTAAACCTATAACGCTAAGGTAGGGGACTCGAACCTCGAACCCCTAAGGTAGGGATTATATAAGCCTAAAAGATATACTTAAACTATTCTAGTATATAGTTAGGGTAGTATAGAGCTAGGCTTATAACTATAGCGAATAGGATAAGCTATAAAAGTGGAACTATAATTGCGATAGTGCAATTGCGGCTTATATACGCATCACGACAGATGAAGTGGCCACCTTTCCGCAGATGATGTCCTGAGAGCCCACGTCCTGGGTTGGGTTGTTCATACTCCTTTCCGTTGACGGATATTTTCTGTCGAAGCTTAGGTCAGCACGAGAATGTGCCGCAACTTGTCCAAAACCGACTTGGAAGATGCAATGGCCATGGGCCAAGGCGGCGTAAGCAATGGCTGACAGAAGGGACAGCTTCATGGTGACCCTTCCTTCTTCCTTGACTGGAGCTAGTAGCCAGTTGATCTCTAGCACGATTTCGTAATTTTGAGAAAAAGCAACCGACCGACTAGAGAGAAACTCGGGCAGAAAGTGGAATCTTATAGAAACATCGAACATCTCCCTCGAGACATAAACAGGCCCAAGGCCAATATGCAGGCGATGAATCACCTCGAGGACCAGCTCCGCTTGACGCAACGTCCAACCTACCTTTACCAATATATGCTAATGGCTCCTGATTTCAATTCAGAGCTTCGGAGGCAGGCCCGAGATGAATCTAGGCAAGCAGATGTCGTAAAGCCGAACGGACCGGAGAGATTTCTTTGCTAAGAAGCACATATTACTAACTTTTCGAAGTCTGCGGCGTCTTTGGATCAACTTTGAGCTACATTTGGATTGTTCGGAGGTTTGCTACAGATGATGAAAAGAGGATGGTCTGGTTGGCTGAGGGGTATTTAGGCGGAATGCATTCTGATGTAGATCAATGGTTATTTATCGAGAGAAAGCGGGTGGATATGAACTGAACCACGGCACGGTGATCGAAGTTCCAGTTGGTGTAAACATGTCTGGATTTGATTGCTTTCACTTATATTGGGTGTTGTTAGCATGAATTCTTAGGTTCCAAGCAAGAACCGACGATTGAATCATTAGTAAGCGAGAGTTGAGTCATAGCTGATGCCCGTTCTCATTTGTTGCCGAAAAGAACGCCTTGAGGCGGAGTTTGGCTTAAGCCCGAAGCTGTCGGATTTCTGATAACGCCCGGAACTATGCCGGGGATGGGATGACGGGCGGAAGGTTGCCGGGTGCTGAAAATCAACAGTTCACGCGCAAAGTTCCGACAGTTATTGTAGCAAATTGTGGGAAGTTTGAGGTAGCCCGTTGAAGCCCGAATGGCCAGATTGGTGCATGTCGAAACCTCGTTCGAGCAGTCAAAGCCAAGGAACAACTTCTCGTTGATAATATTACAAAAAGCGCCAAGTTTCCCCAGCAGAGATGAACAAAATTTGAAGTTAGCCCTCTCCGCCTTTCATCTTATACATGAAGAGCGGTCGACGTCAAGCCATTGAGGAAGTTTCGTCTCTCCACAGTCAGCATAGCTACCAAGAAGGCTATCTGAGTCAAGGAAAGACACAACAATCACACAGAGAGATAAGGCTAAGATACAGATTTGAAACGACAAACGCTAGAGCGCTGTCCTAGACTACAAGTGCGGATGCCATCGCTTCTGACATCCATGCGCAATATATCAAGACTATGTGTAAAACTTACAGTCGCACGGGATCTTTGAATTAATGTTGCAATCAATATCGATTGACTTCGCTAAAAATTCAAGTCGGATGATTGATCTGTCGATATTTGCATCGCCGGCGGCATATTACAAGGATCTCTCTCTTTGTGTACGTTACAACATGCACGATTGATGTCAGCCCCCAGAAGCGCAACGGCATCATTGTATACGACGCAATATTTGCGAGAAACGCTGCTGGTCAATTCAAGTCTTCTGACTCTCATACTACTAAGCGACGAGACGCATGCCGAGGCAGCTCGTTGCCATCGTCTATCAGGACATGGAACTTTGCAATGCGCAAAGGATACGTACAAGCCATATCACGCGTTTCTGGGTTTGCGATGAATCAAGTATCAAGCTATGGTGTGCCAAAAAGCATTAAGACCTGGTAACATTGTGAATACTTCCCCAGGAATGGCCGCCTAACAACTTCTGGTGCCTTTCTTGCACGAACATCTTCGATTACAACGCGGCAAGGGATCCCTTCTCATTTGACACGTGGAGCGCTATCAAGGAGTTACCCCACTTAGCAGCAGATGCCAATGATCGGCACACATGACTCTCGGTGCGAAGGTTGCCGCGAATGTGTTTTCTCATGTTCGATTAGAGCTTCTCCAGTAAAGTATGCATGGGCAAGCTATGTTAATTATCCCTGTCAGAACACGTGCTAGAAGTATGGATCTTCCTTATTCGTTGTCACGAGTCGTGCGGGAGACAACAAACATTGGCTTCGCATCTGTTCAAGGTCAAATCGAGGTGTACACTCAAAGCTAATGTCAATGGGGCACTCTGGTTTTTGTGCTGCCCATCCCACTCCACTGCTCCCTCCGACACCGTATGTTCCTCTCCTCAATGGCTGTCACAGTTCGCACTCGACAGTTGCACTCGGAAGGGCGACACGATGGCGCAGGAAGCTGGCCCGGGAGCTTTTCCGCCTCCACCAGGGCGAGTGCCAAATTTCGACGACCCCGAGGATATAGACAGAACGAGCCTGGTAGTGGGATTGGCAATCATGGCCGGCTTCACGACGGTGATGTTCGGACTGAAAAGCTACGCCAAGATGACCATTCTCCCCCATTGGTACATTGATGACTGTAAGTAAGGAATCCCCAATTTGCGATATAATAACCATTCCTGAGGGTGTCCGAGGGACTCTGATTGCTGCGTATGTAAGTAATTGTTTTCTTTCATGTTGCGGAGACCAAGACTGACGCGGACCTAGGGCCTGTGGATGTGCTATGTCAGCACGGTTTTCGCCAGTGAGTACGACGGATCTGACCAGTAGCACACGCAGCACTGATTCTGGAACAGTGGCACATTATGGCGAAGGCTACCATGAGTGGGAGGTCACGAAAGAGTCGTATAAGGAGATACTCCGAGTAAGAGGAAAGGATCGAGACCGCGAAATTCCATCGCTAATGCAACATTAACCCACAGTGGCTCTATATCGGCTCAATAGTCTACTGTCCGGCAGCGTACTGTACGAAAGTGACGGTTCTACTACTCGAGGCACGGGTCTTCGCCGTATACGAAAAGATCTACAAAGGCGTCAACGCTTTTACTGCAGTCTTGCTAGCATGCTACCTGCCTATCATGCTATTGAAGGCGGCGGTATGCATACCAATTTCGGCAGCCTGGGATTCCGAGGTGAAACCTGCACATTGCCTCAATCAGCGGAAGGTCTTCATATCCGACATGTGCCTGGGCGTACTTACCGACTTGGTCATCCTCTTTTTGCCACTGGCACTCACATTCTCACTCCAAATGCCCCTCTGGACCAAAGTCAAGGTGGTAGCGTTTCTAAGTGCTGGCGGGGTGGCTACTGGTGTGTCGATTTACAGGCTGTACAAATCCGTCTTGTTCCTTAATCCAACTGACAGGACGGAAGGATTCGTTACACTGGACATCACTACGTAAGAGTCGCAGAGGATATTCTTGGCTCGCACAAGACAATTGCTGACAGATCGTTGACGGCAGCGCTTTGGAGTTAGCCATCGGACTGATATGTGCATGTTTGCCAACCGTCAACCTCTTATTGCAAAGGAAAATCGATGTCCACGAACCATCACCCAACAGACCCCGAACTGCCGGTATGGAAGTCAGGAAACGGCCGAAATGGTTCTCGTCCTGGTCTTCGGGAACAATCCAAGCCGTGCGAACCCTGACCTCCAGTGAAAATGCGAGACTTGAAAGCGCTGGGGCCGGGACCTCAATACAATCATCCACCTTGCAACGGACAGACTCCGAAGATGAGTGGGAATACAATTTTCGGGCAACATCGTTGGACGGGCGTCGTCAAGGCTGGCTGCAGCAAAGCAAGGATCTCCTCGTGAGCAGGGAGTCTAGCGCATCCGCCAAGCAAGCAAACGCGATTATCGAAGTACAGAGAGAGTGGGAAGATGCGTGGGACCGAAAGGCGCCTCAGTGCTCTTACGCACCTCCACACAGAAACGGTAGGATGAACAGTTTTGACATGGTTTGATCCGGACTCGCAGCTAGTTTTCCACGCGTGATACCCAACCAGAAGCTCTTAGGCAGCTGCTAATGTACCTTGTTGGACTATCCTACTAGACATCGCTAAACGTGTGTGCATATCCCATCATCTCGCTCTTATCTCCGGATGAGCAGGGGCTCGAAGCCTCTGGTGCCTAGTTTCAACGGTCTGGACGAACCCCGCGTCTAAAGCACGAGGTGGATAAGTTGGGGTTCGGCCTCTTTCATCGGTCTGCCGTTGCGCCGCTTGTCTCCCTTCCCGACTTAGAGGCTCAAGAGGGGCCCTTTCAAACCTCTGCACATGTCCTTCTGGATGGGCAACAACACCGACTACGACGGTCTCTGGCTTGCCGTTGACGTGCGCAACACGCACTGCGGCTCGAGTTTGCTTTGGATCGTTCGGAGGCTTGTCTTGAGAGGTACCCATGACATTGGCACGCTCGTTTGGATGGATTTGTCTTCGAGCCTGGCGTGCGTTGATGGTCCAGTCTTCGTATCGAAAGTGGAACGGTTCCCCGGCTGTTGCGATCGGGTACTCGTGCATCGGACCAGTAGGCCCATGAGCTCGACCGGGCCCAGTCACGTAGTCGTCAAAAGTACGAGTTTCATTTCCTGCTGGACCCTCTCGGCCTCTGAACGCATGCGGATAGGGAGATCGCGTTCGCGTGCCGGGGTCAGGAACATTTTCCAGCTGTTGACGTACGTTCTTGGCAGGAATTGGGCCGTGAGGTGTATGATATTGCTATTTCAACAGCAGTCATTGATTAGCATTATGAACAATAGCTTGTTGAAACCCAAAGCCCTCAGCCGCTAGCATGATAGTGCCATCGAATCCGCGGCAAGAAGTCTCGTGGGAGATGAACGTACAAGTTGCTGTTCTGTGTTGTCCGTGTTCCGTCTCTTCGGAGTCGAGTTCTTGTTGCCCATGTTGAAAGATGGTTCGATGCCACGGCACTTATGTCGTGATAATATAAGAAAGATTGATCTGAAAACAAAACGGATGAAGAGTTCGAACCCAAAGCTCGTGAGTAAATATGGAAAGAGTCCTCTCTTCACCAGGAAGTTCAAGACTCGGTAAGATTACGTTTGATCAAGGTAAACGATTGATCGAACGCAAAGCATACGCTTTATAAAAAGGAATCGAGTATTAGTTCTGGTAGTGACTGATTGTTCAAGGCGCTATTGTTAGCAACGTTGGCGCCAACATCAGTAGCCGCCGCCGGTCTTTGGTGAGGTCTCTGGATGAAGCAACCCGATTCATTTTTGGTGCGGATGGGGTAGATCAAACCCTGCGCTCAAAATAGCTAACGATAGCTTTCGGATAGCAAAGGGTTGGAACACCTGTTCTTCATTTGGTAATAATTGAATTGTCCATTTCATTTCATTCATGTTGGTTTGCAAGTTGGTATGGCCGGCAGGCCGGCGTGTTTCGGCCGTGGCCGCGCCGGGCAACATTGGATGCGACCTTGGTCGGCGCTTACTGTTGGCTACATTCTGCGCCGCCGACCTGTCGATGCGACCCAACCAACACAGAGCGCTTCGCACAGAACTGCCACGATTCTGCAAACTCATCGCACGTCTGGACGTCCCTGACTTTTAAGTGAACGCAATTCCTGTCTTCTATACCTGTTTCAAGTCGTCCGACCTCTCTCACTAGCAAGTATTATCCTCCCTCTATCATTCTGAACATCTACCCTTTTTCTTTGCATACCGGCAATCCTGCATCAAATTCATAATGGCGGTGGCAGATCCCTCAGGAGCCAAAGCTGAGACATCGGTCGAGCCTTGGAGAGCAGAGCTCGAGGAGCGAATCGCCGACGAAAAAGGTTGGGGTGAGCAGCGCGACTCCGAGGCCGCCGAGATCATCTTGGAAATGCTGCTCAACTACCCCAAAAAGGGCGCCCTGGCAGCACTTGACGCCGCACTTCGCATTGGTGCTGATTATTGGGCCAAGTACCTTCCATCCAGCCAAGATCCTCTCAATAAGCCCTACATGTTAGAAGACAAAGGGATGACCATGTACCTGAGGCGACTTTATGACTTGATCTTCCACCAGTCGTGGTTGTTGTCATACACGGATCCTCGCCAGGACTGCCTGGTGCAGCTCATGCTTGAGTTGAAGAAACTTCCCAAAGTCATGTATAAGGGCTGGGCCGTACGTTCATCCCGAATCATTGAACCCCTTCTTGTTTTTCAAAAGTTCTAAACATGAGTACAGGGAGAGCACTACGCTTACCACAACGACCCAGAGTTCTGTTCGATGAGCGAAGATAATTGGAACGCCGTATTCGGTATGCACAGATCTTGTGGCAGTCCATCCGTCACTCTGCCTGGACTGACTTTGATTCAGCTTATGACCAATCGAGGCCCAAGGGTGCAGAAGACACGACTGATTTGATCCAGAGATGCAACGAATGGATCAACTTTTCTTCTTTCCTAGCCCGGTATCACGGCTCCGACGTGTACGAGACGTGGGAAAATCACTTGAAGTACCCCAATATTGACATTGGGCTCGCGCTCGAGGAACCTCTTCCTGCCGGAAGATTGAGAGAGTGTAGACTGTTGGTGGCTTCAAATTGGATCATCTACTCCGGCAAACTGATATACGCGGACATGAAGAGTACGAACAAAGATAGCTGGAGTATAGGGAGATGGAAACGATGGGCCAAGAAGATCCAGGAATTATTGGATGAGGGGGAACAAAGCGAAGAGGTGAACTCGAACCTTCGTTTCGCTCTGGAGGAGATGAAAGCTGTGGATCCTACCTGCGTAGAGGGAGTTTAGAAGTAGAAGGAGTTCAGCATGTATCAAAGTGCGTACCTCAAAAATGGTTGGGTTTGCTGAATGTTTCGTTACACTTTGATGTCAAAGGACCTGTACGACCACGTCGGAAGTTCATCGGAAACTTCTTTCTGCAGAATCGCAGGTTTGAAGCCCCACAGCGTTTTCTGTCAACATGCAGTCGCCAAGACAGCAGAGTGAGATTTCCATGGGAGAGGATCGATATTGTAATATATCTAAGGGTTCGTTAACAATTCTAATGTAGGGGTATGATGCTCTACAACAATAAGACGCCTAATGAAGCCCAAGCAGGGGCACCGACCCAATGTAATCGCCCCGACCAAAATTGAACTCTGCGTCCAACGCCTTATCCAAGTCGATAGACTTATTCAAAGTCCATTCCATATCCCGGATCAATGACTTACCTTTGCGACAAACTACACGACTAATTTCTGTCCGGTCTGAGCCTTTTTCCCGAGTCGCATCAACTATCGTATGAGTTAGCAAATCAAACTCGTGGGGGTTAACCTTCCTGTTCTTATTAAGAGTCCTCCATTATACTGTATTAGTTTGTCTCTCACGGTAATATGCCTGATATGAGACTATAGATCCTCTCCAGCGAGTTATCTATCTTAACCTGCAATCACCCAACTATTGTGCTGTAGCGCTTTTTGAATGAAATTGTTGATCCGCTGAGCTTGAAACTAAACCACTAGGACTCCTTGCTGCTGCATGTTATGACGTATGTGGCTTCCTTGCGCATAGCGTATGTGTTCTGCTAAGCAATATATAAAAGTCCTATAAACACGTCTAGACGTAACTGATCGAGAACTACAATGCCAGATTCCCCCTCCTCGACATAGTCCTTTGCCCAGAATAGAGACTTGTTGAGGGCTGCACTCAGTTCGTGAATCTGAGACTTTTACTAGTTATAGCGATTAGTAAAGTACTGTTGCTAAAGCAATCGGTCGTGGAAAAGGAGAACGCCTAATGATATATTGAGTTTGTAGTTACGCCGCAGCCCTCTCGCAGAAAGACTATAATAAATTCACCTAGTTCGCGGGTATAATTTGAGAAACACTATATAGGTATTTTAACCTATACCCTCTACTAGTTGAGGAAAATAGTATAGAAGCCCTATATATTCCTGCTAGTAACCAAACCCTTATGGAAAGTCGGACGCGCGCCGCACCGGGGCTGATGATATTGGAGCCGAACGGGCCACTGAGGCCATCGTGGCCTGGAAACGCCTTCGCTGAACCTTCTTCTAGCAAGGTGGCCTAACGATACATAGGACGACCCCAAACTTACAGGGAACCACAGGAATTGCCCACAAGCTTAATTACGTGGGCAGTCGCCTGAATATTCATAGCATATAGCCCAAGTTTGTCTGCTTTGAAACAATTGACTTGCCGAGTGTTGCGATGGCTGCAAGCGCTCAAGGGGTAGGTCGTCGTGAAGAAGGGTATATGGGATGAAGTCTGTAACGAAGGAGTATATATATAGGTGTCTATATATCGAACTATCTCGAACTATCTATAAAGAAGTCTCTCTAAATAGGGGTATATAGACTAAAGGGATATATATACCTACTCCGGAACGGGTAGGACTATATATAACTATATAAGTAGGCCCTATCCTATATAATATACCCCCCTAGCTTTATAATATCCCCTAAGGCTAAATATAAGTAAAATAAAGCTATTTATAACTAAATATAATAAGGGGAGTAGCACCCTAGGGATCCTATATAGCGCTACTTATAGAATAATAAGAAGAGGGGGAGTAATCCGCTTAGTAATAAGGGGAGTAGCTTACTTAAGGAGGCCTAGCTATAGCTATAACTAGGGGAGCGATCTACTTATAAGGGGGTTAGCGCGCTAGGAGGGCCCTACGCTACGCTAGCTATAATAATAATAGTAGGAGCGGTTTACTTAATAATATAGCTTATACTATGATATTTATAAGGTATTTAATAGAGGGTCTTATAATACCTTCTCCTTAAAGCTTATTATATAAGTAAGAGAACTTATTAATATATAGGGTAATTAGAATAGCTTCTTTTTCTAGCTCTATAAGCTAAATAATTCGTTTAGCTTTATTAAGCTAAATTACTAAAAAGAAGCGATTATAATATCGCGCTAGCTAATAGTAAGTATATCTATAGAGGTATTATATATAATCCTTACTATTATCTCGCTTTATTATAGAGTTTTTAGTAGGGGTAGGTTTAGGTATACCTACTAATATAGTAAATATTCTTATAAGGGCGCTAGGTTACTTTAACTACTAGGTAATAAGGGCGCTAAATATCGAAGCTATCTTAATAAGGGGGCGTGGCTTCGCGCTAGTCTGCTTAGCTATAATAACCTTAATAAGGGTATTATAGGCCTATATAGGCGCTATCCGCCTACTAACTACCTCGAGGAAGCGCTTAGTTATAATAACCCCTTGGACTTTAGGGATTTTAAGCGACCTTATATGCTAATACGTAGCGTATTATTACTAATACTAGGTATATAGCGATATAGAGCTATTTGCTTGCTCTAGAATACGAAGGTATTCGTCTTAAATAGTAGTAATTATAGCGAGGTCTATCGGGGTAATTAACTACTCGAGCGCTTATATAAAGGATTAGAGGGAGGTATTCTTAATAGCTACGAGGTTATTCTAAATAACTATAAGTAATAAGGGGTTAATAATATAGTATATAAAGTTCTAGACGTTATAGTAGCTACTAAGGAGGGATTTTTAGGTTTCCTTAGTAATACTATAGTTAGTTATACGCATAGCGTGCCTATTATTATAAGGGGTTAGACCTGAGTTTATTTAATAGGAGGTTGCTATAATACTATTTATTTAAGCTAAAGAGGAAAAGGGGAAGTTTTCCTCTCTAGTAGAGATTTCGCTAGTCTATAAGGAATAACTAGGTAAGCCCTAGGTAAGCCCTAGGTAGCTCCTTAAGGTAGTAAACCTAAATAGAAGCCTAAATAGGCTTAACCTAAGTATAGCTTATAATACTATCCCCCCTCCTAGCTAATCCCCCCCTAGGTATAAGCTAGGTTATTATTATTATTTATAACTAGCCTATATAAGGCTTTATACCTATCTAATATAGCGGTCTCTATAATAGCCTCTATAGGCTCCTAGGTAGGCTCTATATACCCTTTTTACTAAACTAGGACCTCACGCCTCTACCCTCGCCTAACTACTTTCTATTATACTACGTATATCTCCTCTATATACTACTTAAATTTACTATTATTAGCTATAATTAGGAGTAGCTAGGGGTCTATTCTTATCTATATAGGTAAGGGGTCCTCTAGTACCCTCTAGAGGAGGTCTATATAGAACCTTAGGTAGATATTACTAGGTATATCTAACTTAATAATATATAAGCTTGGGATTCTAACTATAATATACTTATAATATAACTATAATAGCTTCTTACTAGGCCTAGGGCTTTTATAATTAGCTATTAAAAGCTAAACCTTATTACTTATCTAGTACTCCTCTATAAGCGTCCTATACTAGTTTATATTCTCCTCGCTATACTATTAAGTAGCTATAATACTTACTTAGATAAAGTTAACTACTTCCTATAGCCTTATTACTAAGAGGGTAGCTACTATATCCCTAGAGGGGGCCTCCTCTACTACGTTATCTACTATAAGTATAGGGTTAGTATAATACCTATATTCTAAGAAGAATAGCGAGAGCCTAGTTATTTTACTAACCCTATTATAAAGCGCTAGTTAGGTAGTAAGTAAGAGCTACTCCTAGTTATCCTATACTTAGGTTATAAAGACTTATAGGATAGCTTATATCTCCTAGTTCTACCTCTTAGTATTACTATTAGTCTATAAGTAATATATAGTACTTAATAACCTCCTTATACTAGTAAGGTAATAGAATTTAACCTAGAAGTAGCTTACCTAGTTAGACCCTCGATCGCTAATAATACTATATAGGAACCTATAGAACTAGAAGTAGGAAGTAAGGAACTAGTAAGTATAAGCTTCTACCTCTATAGTACCTATCTCCTCTAATATTACTAACTTACCTAGCTTATTTATTATAACTTATAAGTATTAGCTAGTATTATCCTTTATAAGTAGTAAGTTTATAATAAAGTCTATTAAGAGGTCTAAGTATAACTAGGTAGATACTAGTAGGGGCTTTAGGAAGCCCCTCTTAGCTTACCTCTAGATATATATCCCTCTATAGATATTATAGTTCCTTATAAATCTCTATATTATCTATAATTATCCTAGCTAATAGAACTACTAGCTTACTATTTCTAGTATACTATTATAACCTAGGTAGGTAGTTATACTTAAGTTATAGCTCTATTAAATAATCTTTATATAGAGCTCCCCTAGTAGGTTATTATTATCCTCCCTACTAGGCACCTATAACCTCCCCCTAAACGTTAGTCTCCCCTAACTATTAATATTATACTTATTAATTTAAACCTTAGCTTTTATATCTAATAGGAAGCTCTAAAGCTAGTAGGTAACTATATAGTATATAGCCTTATATATTATATCCTTCTTTATAATCTCTAGCTATAGTACCTATAGTTTAAGGTTACTATTAAAGACTATAATATCTAGGATATTAGTATAGCCCTTCTAACTTCTCCTTACTAGGGGGCTAACTATAAGGTCCCTATAGGGGTAGGCGTAGTTTAGTATTAGCTATAAGACCCTCCCCTATTTCTACTTATTATTTTACTCTTATAGCACGTCCTGCTCTCTCTAAGAGAGGGTATTAGGGGCTATTACTTCCTTACTAGGGCGGTATTTAATAATAAAATTATACTAAGAGAGCTCCTCTACTTACTAGCTCTAGCGCTCTATAAGGCGCTACTTCTTTATAAAATATTTAAGCTCTTAGTAATTAGTTAATACCTTAAAGGTAGTTATATTATATAGCTCTATCCTCTATATATATAAGTAAGAAAGGACTACTAGGAGCTCCTTATTATAAATAAAGTAGTTATACTTTATAAATAAGAGCTTCTTTAAGTAGAATACTATAAGATACTAAATACCCTCTAGGTTAACTTATAAGAGTACCCCTCCTAGTATAAATCTTAAATAGTTAGTTTTAATAATAATCTTATCTTCTAGATTAAACTAGTAGAGTATTAAATAGGTATTAAAAAGCTACTTAAGCTATAAGAAAGCTTATTCTTAATTATCTCCCTACTAGAATATTATATTCTTCCTAGTAAGTAGTATAAGTAATCTAATAATATCCCTATATTCTAATATAAATATATTATAATAATTTATAATTCCTAGGAAGCTCTAGACCCCCTTGAGGGAGGTAGGGGGTAACTACTTAGTAGTTACCTAGAGTTTCTTAGGGTTATAGGAGAGACCCTCTCCCGTAATTATAATAAACCCTATATATTTAACCCTTTTAACTAAGAACTTATATTTTATAGGGGTAAGGTTTAGGCCTATATCTACTAGCTTTTAGAGGACCTCTTAGACCTTCCTCTTATAATCTTCCCTTATTCTATTAGGGTAAATTAATATATTATTTATATAAGTAATAATAAAGTTATTAAGGAAGTCTTATAGGGTATTATTAATATATTACTAGAAGCTAGTAGGAGCGCTAGTTAGGCTAAATAAGTAAATTACCTACTTAAATAACTTATACTAAGTATAGAATATAGTTCTCTCCTAGTACTCCTCTATTACTTTTAACTTATAGAAAGCTAATACGGTCCACGAAGTAGGCGAAAATTATAGGTGAAAGATACTATGAATTTCAAAGATTTTTTCCTTAAAAGCGATAAGCCCTTTTATAAGGGTTAACGCATTTAGGTACGTTTAATACGTTAAATACGTTAGACGCCCTTAAGCGGGATAACTACGCTAAGCGCGTTTAGTATTAATTACCTATATAAGAAGAAAAAGGCGTTAACTACGATATATAATATAAAATTTAATTTATACCTCCTATTATAATAATATACTAGTAAGTAGAGCTATACTATTATATATAAGTAATTATATATAACCTTACTTCCTTTTTATTCTATACGTTTTATTATATCTAGCTTTAGGCTAAGGGAGTCTTAGGCGTAGTATTAGTTATCTTTAAGAGGTTAGAGTAGTCCTTATCCTCGTTATTAATAATCTCTTTAGCTATAACTAGGAGTTAGTTAATACTAACGCTATAAGTAGTAGCTAGTTAGGTATTATCCTTATATTACTCTAGGAATAGGTAGCGAGATTTATTATTAACCTTAGGGTATACCTTAGTAACGCTATTATTTTTAATTATAGTAATTAAAATAGCCAGAGAGGCGATATTAGTATAAAAGCCTTAAAAGTTATTAGTATATTTATATTAAAAGTTAGCTATATCTATAGCCTTAGGGTTACTAAGGTCTAAGAGAGTATAGATAGCGCTTAAGTTATTACTATTAACTATAGCCTAACTAATATAAGCGTTATCCTTAGTATATATACTAGGAAACTCATATTATAATATCTACTTAATGATAAAGAATAGTAATATAGCGCTAAACTCCGGGTTACTTATAATTTATTTAGTTATAAATAAGTTAAGAGCGCGGATATATATATATAGACTAAGGATAATTAAGCTATTCTAGATAAGCATATATAAGGTAAGGCGTTTAGTATAGTAAGTAGCTATAAGGTTAGTAGTATTAAAGAAATAGAGGCGCTAAAAGTAAATATTAATTACCTCTTAAGTAGTTAAGAACTTTATATAGGAACGGGTAAGGCGATAGAGGCTAGCGATATAAGTATAGGATTACTAGTCTATAATAATAATCTTCTTATTACTAGTAGTAGTATTAGGCGTCTTAGTAGAGCTAGGCGTATTAATAGCGTTAAAAGGGCTAATATTAGAGGAAGGATTAATATTAGAGCGATCCTCTAGGCTAGTAGCTAATACTATATACTTAGTAGAAGACCTAGTAGTAAGGTATTATTCTAGGCTAAGGAAGCCCGGGCTTTCTTATATTAATCCCTAGGGAATAGTCGCTATAATAAACTTAAACTTATTAGTAGCTAACTTAATAAATTAGCCTAGGTTAAGGGTAATAGCGCTAGCGTTAATAATATAACCCTCGGAGAGCGCTATAGTTAGGGTAATCTAGGTCTCCTTATATCTATTAAGTAGTATAGTAATATAGCTAATACGTTTACTATAGGCTTATATTCCCTTAATAGCCTTAATAGTATCTATTATATTAGGGGTGCTAACGCTAGTAGCTTGCTTCTTAGGAGTAGCTATCTTATTAGTCTTATTCTAAGTAATAGGAGTTAATCTAATACTAATTATAATAATATTAGTTAATAATCGAGGTTTAACGTGTTTAATAGTATTAGTAGCTTAGTTAGATTAGCTAGTATTAAGGGATAGTTTAAGCTAATTAGTATTAATAATCTTATTAGCTTAGTTATATTTAGTAGTAATAGGTTCGTTATCTCTACTTAAGGCTTCTCTAGAGTTAATAGAAATAGGCATACTAGTAATATTAATAGTATAGTATAGGTTATATTTAAGGGAGTTCTATATAGTATTATAGAGGGATAGCTACTTAATATTTAAGATAGTATTAGGGAATTAGTAGTAAAACCTAATTTAGTTTATAAATAGTAGTTAGGTAACTAAGTAAGCATTAGTACCTAGGTAGATAATAAATAGGGTACTAGAAATATTATAACTAGTTCTATAACGTTAGGTCTCTTAATTAAGGGTATACTTAAAGATTTCTTAGTTATAAATATAGTATCTAGGCTTACTATAAGGGATCTTAATATTAGGTAGGTAGTAGTAAATATATTTAAGGGTAATATACTTAGCCTATTTATATTTAGAGCGTTATCTATTTATAGTAAAGTAATACCTAGGTATATATAATATAGGTTGCTCTAGTAGCGCTAAGCGCGTAATAATATAGAGCGTTAGTAAGATTTCTTAATATCTTAACGAGGATAATAGTAATAAAGGGAGATATATAAGAGTAATAATAATATAGTAACGGGGTTAAAGGTGTTAACGCTCTTTAGCGAAATATATATATAGAGGAAAAATACGCTTAATACTAAGTAAGCAAAGGTAGTAGTAATAACTAATAGGGTTACCTAGTAATATAAATTTATTTTATATATATATACTTAAGCGCTAATTTATCTTATTAGTTAAGTAAGAGTAGGGGTTAACCTTCTAGCGAGGAGGGTAATTATATTTATAAAGGTTCTTATAGTACTAAGGGTAGAAGGAGTTCGAGATAGAAGGTATAATAGGTATAGTTATCTTTACTAATAGGATAGATATAAATATCGCTATTATTAGAGTAAAGTTCTTAGATATACTAAGCGCGCTAAACGTCTTTATTTTATAATAAGGCCTTAGTTATAATACTCTTTATAATCTACTTATCTATTTAAAGCGCTTTAAGTAGCATATTCCTTATTTATAATATATATTATATTATTCCCCTAGGTTCTTATAGGGCCTTCCTCTTAAGCACCTTAGTAGTCTTTTACTAGGCTCTAATACTAGTTTAACGCCTTATTAGATAGGTCTTTAAGCTTTTACTTATTTATAGAGCTATTCTATCTCTTATTCCTTACTTTTAAATATAGTAATAAGTTCGTCTATATTTATGATATCTTTATCTATCTAAATAGTATATATTAGTAGGTAACCTTTCTATTTAACTAGATATTATACCTTTCCTTATACGAGGGTTTGCTTTTTAAGAATACTTTTAATCTCGAAATACTTATATACTTTAAGCTAATAAATATTATTATCTTCCTTAATATTAACTAGGCCTTAGTAGTTATTTTAATAGTTAAATAGGTTATTACTAGGGGCTAATATTAGTATAAGTTAGATAATAGATATAACTAGGTGAATATTTATATTAAGTAGAATATCGAGGTAGTATACTAACTTACTAATATATTTAAGGACCTTAAATAGGATATACTAGTAGCTATACTTTAGGTTTAGTTATCCTAGTAGATAATATCCTAATCCTATCTTAAGATATACCTAGTTGCCTAGCTTAAAAGTAATAAAATAATATTTTTTATTATACTATTCCTTTATATATAATTAGGCTATTATAATTAAAACTTTTACTTCCTCTTAGAAGATTTCATAGTTTATTTTAGGGTAAGTATTACCTAAGATATTTAACGCGTTATTAGTATTTTTACTATATAGGATTTAGTTTAGTAAATAACTAATAACTTATAAGTAGGCGTTATTAAGGTTATATTAAAGGCTTAGTAGTAATATTACC
>JAVHLU010002451.1:0-18215 GCA_036785755.1 Colletotrichum ledebouriae
CCCTATATATTCCTACTACTTATAAGCAAACCCTCTAAATATTATAAAGTTAGACGCGCGCTATACTAGGGCTAATTATATTAGAGCTAAACGGGCTACTAAGGCTCTTATAGCCTAGAAACGCCCTCGCTAAACCTTCTAGTTAGGTAAAAGCTACTATATGAGATAACTCCTTAACTTAAAAGGTCGACCTTCTAGTAAGGTACTAAAGGTGCTATAAAAGCTACTATATAAGATAACTCCTTAACCTAAAAGGTTAACCTTCTAATAAGGTATTATAAATACTACTATATAAGAGGTAACTCCTTAACTAAAGAGGTCTTTCTTAAGAGGTTCTTATAGCTAGAAGTATAAGAAGCTCTACTACTATAAGCAGGGCCTTATATCTCTCCCTCTTCCTTATCCTTATCCCTTACTTATATTAGTACTAGACTTTATCTATAAATACGCTAAGCTTAAGCGAGGTATACCCTTTAGTATAAATAATATAGAGGGGGGTTACTAGAGAGTTTAGCCTTAATATAATTAATAAAACCCGCTCCTTTATTAACTACTCTACTATATATAGAGAGCGTATTATTAGTATAGCCCTTAAGAAAGCTTACCTTAATACCCCTATAGGGGACTCTATAAGGTATAATAATATTAGAGCTAAGTAAGTAAACTTAGTAATAGACATTTAGTAGGTTATTATATACCCTATAGAGTAGCCCTTCTTTAAGCAGGTCCTCTATATTACTAAGGTAGAGGTAGCTTAGGTAGCCTAGGCGAACGTTAGTAAGTATAGCTTATACTAACTATTAGAGAAAGCGTTACTAATAACAGTATAATAAAGATAGTAACGACTTCTAGCGGACGAAGTAGTAATAGAGGCGGTATTTAATAGTAGCGCGGGTAGTATAAGAGAGGAAAAGTTAATAGTTTTATAGTTTAAATAATTAAAAACCACGTTATTATTAATATAAAGTTAAAGATCGTGAGGCTATAGGCACGTATAAGTACGGCTATAGTTAGGAAAGGTGGTCGGCAAGATCACGTGACTAAAGGCTATGTATTCTTAGGAGGCGCGGAGTTAGAAGGTCTATTGCACTTAAGCAGGTAAAATCACTATGTAGTAGCTAGAGGCCACGCTTAAGACTATTAATAGCTTAAGAAAAAATAATTCTAATTAGTTTCTAAATGAGCTCAATAAGCTAACGTTATAATAAAGATAATACTCTATACTTAACTTAGTTACGCTACTTACTTTAATAATCACTGCTTAATTTACTTAAATAGTAAGGAATATATTAAATAGTACCTTAAAGACTCTAAAAGATGCTTTAGATATAATAAAACTAAAGGACTATTTACTTATACCTTTACTATAGGATATAAAGCTAATAGTAAAGTTATATAGAAAACTATTAAATAACTTAATACTAGGCTAGAAACGCTTAAAAACCCTAAACGATAGGTTAACCTTTACTTAAGAATCTAAGCGTAATAAGCCTTATTGCGTTAGAAACTAGAGGATACCTTTTATGACTTTAATAAACCTTATAATATTACTTAATAATATACTTAATTAGAAATTGCTATTAGAAGCTTAACTTTAATTAATAACACTAGTTTAAAAGAGAAGTCTAAAGAAGAAGATAAAACCTATTAACTTAAGTATAAGGAAATTAACCCTTTAAATAATAATTAGTCTATTTAATTCTATAGAATCTTAGGAACTTAACGAACGGATTATAAAGAGAATCCTATAACCTACGGAGAGTATCTTATAATAAACGTTAAGCACTTTAAGTACTATAAACTATATTAAGTATAATATCTTAAGGATAACTATAAAGAATATCTTAAAGATAAGTATATACTTTAGTTTTACATACGTTAATATACCTATTAGCTAATTAACTAAGTTTATATAGAAGACTAGCTATCCATATAAAAACTATAAATATTTAATAAGGATAGATTTACTATATTTACCCTTGGCTTTAGTTACTCTATAAGATACCTTAACGACTTAAATATAAAGTAAGAAGAATATTAATAAAATTAAGACTATATATACTTGCTTTAGAAGGCTAAGGTATTTTAATATATTTAAGAAGGATTTAACCTACCTTAGCTTAAAATTAGGGAAAACAGCCTTATAAAGGCATAAAGAGAAGGAAAACATATTACTTACCGATAGTAAAATACATAGTTAAAAGACTAGGCTTGCTTATTAAAACAGGATAATAGTAGGCATTTAGGATAAGGTCTCTATATTTAGTAACAATTAAATAACACTAGTATTTTTACTTTAACGTTATAGCAAAAGAATAAACAATATATATATTAATTAACTATAATATATAAGGAAACTTTATATCCCTATAAACTATTAACTATTAATTGATCCTATAGATAATAAAAGCTAAACTATATTAGTTTTAAATAGTTAAAGGAGAATAAGTTTAGTATAGTAAAGGTATTATTATTTTAAAGACTATATATCTTACAATAAGTTATTATAGCTAGAATAAGCGACTTAACTTTAATATAGCTAAGATAGGTGATTAAGAGATTATCTTAAGAATTCTATAGTTATAAATAAATAATCTATAGATAGATTAAAGAATAGGCTAACTTTAATAGAATAATAATAAAGACTTAGCCTTTAAGTAGTAATTTAGTAGTAACGCTTTATATAAGACTATTTAATATAATTTAGTTACTGAGCAGTAAGTTTAACCTAACGCTTTATAAAAGCATATAATAAACGCGAAACAATTTCTTATATACTTATGAATCAAGGATATAAACGCTAAAACGCTAGCAATAATAACAATTAACAAAGAAAGTTAACTTTTACTTATCCTAAAAGAATACTAAAAGTATATAAAGCTATTTACTAAAGAACTTAAGACTAAGCTATTAGAATATAGCAGCTCTAATTATAAAATTAAGCTTAAAGAAGGTAAGAAACTTATATTTAGTAAGATTTATAGACTAAACTAAGCAGAAATAGAAGAATTAGATATATTCCTTAATAAAGACCTTAAGAAAGGTTATATTAAACCCTTATAGTTATTAGTAAGGTATTTAATACTCTTTATATTTAAGAAAAACAATAAGAAATAACTTTATATTAACTACTATAAACTTAACGATATTATAATTAAGAATTGCTACTTACTATTACTTATTTTTAAACTCTATAACCTTCTATATAAAGCTAAGTAGTTTATAGCATTTAACCTTAAAGGAGTATATAACGTTATTTATATTAAAGAAGGAGATAAATAGAAAATAGTATTTTATATATAATAGAGATACTTTAAAACTTTAGTTATTAAGTTCGGAATTACGCCGCAGCCCCTTCGCAAAAAGACTATAATTAATTCACCTAGTTCGCAAGTATAATTCAGGAAATACTATATAGGTATTTTAACCTATACCCTCTACTAGTTAAAGAAAATAATATAAGAACCCTATACGTTCCTACTACTTATAAGTAAACCCTCTAAATATCACTATATAAAGTCGGACGCGCGCTATACTAGGGCTAATTATATTAGAGCTAAATAGGCTACTAAGGCTCTTATAGTAATACCCTTGCTAAACCTTCTAGTAAGGTACTATAAAAGCTACTATATAAGATAACTCCTTAACCTAAAAGGTCGACCTTCTAATAAGGTATTAAAAGTAAACGCTACTATATAAGAAGTAACTCCTTAACTAAAGAGGTCTTTCCTAAGAGGTTCTTATAGCTAGAAGTATAAGAAGCTCTGCTATAAGCAGGGCCTTATACCTCTCCCTCTTCCTTATCCTTATCCCTTAACTATATTAGCACTAGACCTTATATATAAAAACGCTAAGCTTGCGCGAGGCACGCCCTTTAATGCTAATAATATATAAGAGCTCGCTAGAGAGTTTAGTATTAATATAATCGATAAAACCCGCTCCTTCTTTAACTACTCCGTCACATATAGAGAGCGTATCGTCGGCATGGCCCTCAAGGAAACTTTAGTTATACTATTTAAGCTTATTAACGCTTTAGTAATATTCTAAACTATAATTAATTAAGTCTTATACTAATATCTTAATAATAGTGTTATTATTTACCTTAATAATTTTTTTATTTTTTCTAAAACCCTTACAGAATATAAGCAATATATATATTAAGTACTTTAAGCACTTTAAAACGCTAAACTCTTAGTTAAGCTAGCAAAAAGTAAGTTTTACTAACAATAAGTTAAATTCCTAAGCTTTATACTCACCTTAAGAATTATATAAATATTAAAAGATAAGATTTAAGTAATTAAGGAATAGCTAACGCTAAAGAACATTAAAAATATATAATTATTCTTAGAATTTATTAACTTTTACTATTAATTTATTAAAGGCTTTACTAATATTAGCTATAAGTTATAAAATCTTAATTAAAAGACTTACAATTTAAATAGGCTAATAAACACTAAAAAGACTTTAACTAAATTAAGAAGTATATAGAAGAAAACGTTATTCTTTATTATTTAAACCTTAAGAAACCCTTTAAACTAGAAACTAATGCTTTAGACTTTATAATAGGACTCTAGCTTACTTAATATAATAATAATAAAACCTTAAGACTAATAGCTTTCTTATCTAAAAAGTTTAGTAAACTAAAACTTAATTACTAAATCTATAATAAGGAACTTATAGCAATTATTAAAGTATTTAAGGAATAAAGACTATAGTTATTAAAGACTAAACACTCTATTAAAGTCTATATAAACTATAAGAACCTTTCTTACTTTACTATATCTAAAGTTTTTAAAAAATAATAAGTTAGATAATTAAAATTCCTTAGTAAATTTAATTTTAAAATTATCTATTAAAAAGAAACTAAAAACAGTAAGGCTAACGCTTTTAGCTAATAATTAAGCTATAACGTTTTAATACTAAAAGGAATATAGGTTATTCTTAAGATAAACGTAAATAAAAACCTTATATTAATAGTTACACTCTTTATAATAGCTAAATAGATTAATATTAATATACCTAAAAGAATAACTCTTAGGCTTATCTATAAGATTTACCCTATACTTATATATAGACACTAAACACCTTCAGCACCTTGCTCGAAGGTCGACCTTTTGGGTTAAGGAGTCATCTCGTATAGTGGCTTTTCCAGGCCACGAGAGCCTCAGTAGCCCGTTCGGCTCCGATGTAATCGGCCCCGGTATGGCGCGCGTCCGACTCTGTGCGGTGATGTTCAGAGGGTTTGCTTGCGAGTAGTAGGCGAGTAGTAGGAACGTATAGGGTTCCTATATTGTTTTCCTTAACTAGTAGAGGGTATAGGTTAAAATACCTATATAGTATTTCCCGAATTGTGCCTGCGAACTGGGTGAATTTGTTATAGTCCTTTTGCGAAGGGGCTGCGGCGTAATTCCGAGCTCAATATATAGACACTAAATTATAACTAAGATATAGAAATATATCTTCTAACACTATAATAAAATAGCTACTTATAAAGAAGTATCTTTAGTAATTAAGGATTATAAAGTTTATATAAAAAGTAAACTTAGCTAATATTAGCTTTATAGAAAGATATAACTAATATTAATGCTTAAAAAAGTATAGTAATCTATCTTACTTAACTTTATTATTAAACTCCTTAAGTTAGAAAACCTATTTACTAAAGTATTAAGTTCGGAATTACGCCGCAGCCCCTTCGCAAAAAGACTATAATAAATTCACCTAGTTCGCAAGCATAATTCGGGAAATACTATATAGGTATTTTAACCTATACCCTCTACTAGTTAAGGAAAATAATATAAGAACCCTATACGTTCCTACTACTTATAAGTAAACCCTTTAAATATTACTATATAAAGTCGGACGCGCGCCGCACTAGGGCTAATTATATCGGAGCTAAATAGGCTACTAAGGCTCTTATAGCCTAGAAAAGCTACTATACGAGATAACTCCTTAACCTAAAAGGTCGACCTTCTAGTAAGGTAAATACTACTATATAAGAGGTAACTCCTTAACTAAAGAGGTCTTTCCTAAGAGGTTCTTATAGCTAGAAATATAAGAAGCTCTATTATTATAAGTAAGGCTTTATACCTCTCCCTCTTTCTTATTCTTATCCCTTAACTATATTAATACTAGACCTTATATATAAATACGCTACGCCTAAGCGAGGTATACCCTTTAGTATAAATAATATAGAGGGGGTTATTAGAGAGTTTAGCCTTAATATAATTAATAAAACCCGCTCCTTTATTAACTACTCTACTATATATAGAGAGTATATTATTAATATAGCCCTTAAGAGGGCTTACCTTAATACCCCTATAAGGGACTTTATAAGGCGTAATAGTATTAAAGCTAAGTAAGTAACCTTAGTAATAGAAGTTCGGCGGGTTATTATATACCCTATAGAGTAGCCCTTCTTCGAGCAGGTCCTCTATATTACTAAGGTAGAGGTAGCCTAGGCGGCCTAGGCCTATTAGGGGTCGGTGAGTATAGCTTATGCTAACTAATAGAGAGAGCGTTACTAATAACGGCATAGCTGCTAGCGGACGAAGCGGTAATAGAGGCGGTATTGGCAGCGCGGGTAGTGTGTAAAAGGATAAGTTAATAGTTTTATAGTCTATTAAATAATTAAAAACTACGTTATTATTAATATAAAGTTAAAGATCGTGAGGCTATCTAATATAATAGGTACGTATAAGTGCGGCTATAGTTAGGAAAGGATCACATAACCAAAGGCTATGTATTATTAGGAGGCGCGGAGTTAGAAGGTCTATTGTACTTAAGCAGGTAAAATCACTATGCAGTGGCTAGAGGCCTTTACTAAAGTATAATATAATAGTATACTAGTAATCCTTAACTAACTTATAAAGTATACTTACTTTACCCTTTACCTTAAATTAAGCACTATAGAAGACTTTATATATACCTTTCTTATAATTATCCTTAGTTAATATAGGTTACTATAGGAAATTATATTAAATAAAGATAAGCTTTTTACCTCTAAATTTTAAAAGTCTTTAACTTTATAGTTTAGAACTAAGCGTAAAATATTAACTGCTTTCTATCCCTAAACTAATAGATAAATAGAATAAATTAACTAAATCCTTAAAGCCTACCTATATTACTATATTAACTATTAATAAGACAATTAAGTATTGCTCCTCTTAATAGCTTAATTTACCTATAATAGCATAGGAAGAGAAAGCACTAAAGAATCACTATTTTACCTTATTATAGATTTGACTTAACTGCTTATAGAGAACTATAATAAAGCTTAGCAATACTTAAAGCTATAGCACACGTTAATAAGATTAAAGAAATCTAGTATTAGTTACCTTAAGAACTTAAATTTATATATAAATATATATATAAATATACTAATGAATAAAGAGTTAAGGGATTAACTTTAGAAAAGGGAGATAGTGTTTACCTCTTTTAATAAAATATTAAGACTAAACAACTAAGCGATAAGTTAGACTTTAAAAAGTTAAACTCTTTAAAATTATAAAGAAAGTATTTAGCGTTAACTTTAAACTCATACTACCTAACACTATAAGATATTACTTAGTTTTTTATATTTTACTCTTTAAACTAATATTAAAAGGCTTATGGATTATTAACTATATTAAAGTTAAACTAAAATAAAAATATAAAGTTACATAAACTATTAACTATACTACTTATTTTAATAAAACAATATACTTCATTAAATAGAAAGAATATAAATATAAATATGATATATAAGAATTAGCTAATAATCTAAAATATATATAAGATAAACTATAAGAATATTAAGAAAATTAGGAATAATACTAAGTATTAAAGATATAATTAGTTGTTTTTATGTATATAATAAATACTTATAGAAGGATATAATACCTATAACCTTTATATTAACTTTAGTGTATTATATAACATAAAGACTTTATACTACTCTTATAACTTAAGGATAAAACTAATTAAAAATCTCTAGAAGTAACACTCTTAAAGTTATTTAATAAAAGATTTAAATCCATAGACTCCTCCTTAATACTATAATCTATCTAAAAAGGATTATTCTCTACCCTATTTATCTCAAGACCTTTTACTATTACCATTTTATAAATATTTAAAGCAAGGAAAATACTATCCTCCTCTTTAAGCCTATATATTCCTTAAGAAAACGTTTTAATATAATGCTTCTTTACTTTCTTCTAAATAGCATAGATATATAATAAACAATTAGCTACTTTAATAACTTTAAACTAAATTTGAGCTAACCTTTTATAAAGGTTTAATAAAGCTTTACTTATTTACTTTTCTTTCTCCTCTTATTTTTAACGTTAGTTACTTAAACGCCTTACTATAAACTAATTAGTATAATATACTATAAATAATATGGGATACTTATAACTTAATACTATTACTATTTTATTATAAGGTTGCTTAAGGTCTTTATAGCTTTAATAGGTTTTTATACTTTTTACTATATAATAAGTATTGAGCTCGGAATTACGCCGCAGCCCCTTCGCAAAAAGACTATAATAAATTCACCTAGTTTATAGGTATAATTCGGGAAATACTATATAGGTATTTTAACCTATACCCTCTACTAGTTAAGGAAAATAATATAAGAACCCTATACGTTCCTACTACTTATAAGTAAACCCTCTAAATATCACTATATAAAGTCGGACGCGCGCTATACTAGGGCTAATTATATTAGAGCTAAATAGGCTACTAAGGCTCTTATAGTAATACCCTCGCTAAACCTTCTAGTAAGGTACTATAAAAGCTACTATATAAGATAACTCCTTAACCTAAAAGGTCGACCTTCTAGTAAGGTACTAAAGGTAAAAGCTACTATATAAGATAACTCCTTAACCCGAAAGGTTAATCTTCTAGTAAGGTACTACGAATACTACTATATAAGAGGTAACTCCTTAACTAAAGAGGTCTTTCCTAAGAGGTTCTTATAGCTAGAAGTATAAGAAGCTCTACTATAAGCAGGGCCTTATACCTCTCCCTCTTCCTTATCTTTATCCCTATAACCTATAATAAATCCTTAACTATATTAGTATTATACCTTATATATAAATATACTAAGCCTAAGCGAGGCACGCCCTTTAGTATAAATAATATAGAGGAGGTTACTAGAGAGTTTAGCCTTAATATAATTAATAAAACCTACTCCTTTATTAAATACTCTGCTATATATAGAGAGTATATTATTAGTATAACCCTTAAGAGGGCTTACTTTAATACCCCTATAGGGGACTCTATAAGGCGTAATAGTATTAGAGCTAAGTAAGTAAACTTAGTAATAGAAGTTTAGTAGGTTACTATATACCCTATAGAGCAGCCCTTCTTTAAGTAGGTCCTCTGTATTACTAAGGTAGAGGTAGCCTAGGTAGCCTAGGTAAACGTTAGTAAGTACGGCTTATACTAATTATAATATAGAGAGAGCGTTACTAACAACGGTATAGCTATAAAGATAGTAATAACTTCTAGCGGATAAAGCGGTAATAGAGGCGGTATTTAATAGCAGCGCAGGTAGTACGTAAGAGGAAAAGTTAATAGTTTCGTAGTTTGAATAATTAAAAACTACGTTATTATCGATATAAAGTTAAAGATCGTGAGGCTATCTAGTAGGGTACCTATAAGTATAGCTATAGTTAGGAGAGGATCACATAACCGAAGGCTATATATTATTAGGAGGCGCGGAGTTAGAAGGTCTATTGCACTTAAGTAGGTAAAATCACTATGCAGTAGCCAGAGGCCCTATATAATAAGTATACTTCACTTGAAAATAATAAGTATAAAGCATTATATTATTTAAACTAAACTAATAGAAAGTATTATTATATATAGAATAAAGCATTGATTTTAAATCTTTTACTTTTTAAACGCAATTTAATATAGTATTAGCATTATAAGTAAATTAAAAAGTATAATTAATAACTCCTTAACTTAAAAGCCTATATTTACTTATATTAGTCTTAAGGATAAAACTATTTAAGGGAAAGCTTAATATTATAACCTATTAAGTATAATAAGACTAAGGTAATGCTCTATAATATAGCTAGCGCCTATAAGATATTTATATATAGGATAATATAAGATTAGAGAACTATTTAAAGCAGAAAAGCTATAGAATAAGTTATATAACAATAGGATAAGAGATTAAATCTATATACTAAGAATATAAAGGCTATATATTAGATATATAGACCCTACTAGGATTAAAAATAGGTAAAGGATACTATTTAGGAATTAAGACTTATATATAGGATAGATTTAAGACTTACTTAAGAATAGACTTCTATAGCCTTTTAGCGATTAATCTTATAAATATCTATAGATACTTTTAAGCTTACTTTATATTACACTTAATATAAAGACTATAATTAATTACTATATCATTAACCTATAACCTTTAACTACCTCTCCTGCTGTTAGCACTCTAGATACTGTTATACGCTTTATCCCTTAGCTTCTGTTAGTAGAACCTACTGTTAGATAGCCTAGCTATAATATCTCGCTAAAGTAAAACGTTTTTAAGAGAAGATTAAATTAATCTTATATATAGTTATTATAATATAATCTAATATTACCTTTACTTATATCTTACTATTATAATTTCTAATAAACCTATTCTATAAGCATTAATCTATAGTAAACTAAGTAATTTAATACTTATATTGTACCTAATATTTTATAATTTGCTTTAATACCTCCAAAGGTATAAGCTTTATTACTTATAAGTAATGCTCTATTTATAGATACCAATAAGATATATAAATCGTTATAAGAATACATTATTTTGCTCTTTAAAGGCTTAATTTAATAGAAGGTTACTTAGTAAGTAACTATAATAACGTTAATAATAGAGGTAAAACTTCTAAGCTTAGAATATACTATAAAGGAGGCTATCGCCTTTAAAAGACTCTTTTAAGATATAAAACTTAACTTAGGAGACGTTTAGTAAATTAATTATAATAACTATTAAATAATTTAACTTATAGTAAGTAAAGGCAAATGAATTTTAACCTATTTAAGGTATATTAATATCTAGAATATATAGCTTTAATAAGAATACACTAATAGATTCTTTAAAGATATATATATACTACCTAGTAAGATGCTAGTTAATAGCCTTACGAAGGCTTTATAAGAGTAAAGTTTAAATACTTTTATATCACGAACAGCGAATAGGCGAAGGTTAGCACACTTCAATTGCGCTATATTAAGTAGATTCTATGTTAGAGAAGGAGAAAGTCTAACTATAGGCTAGCGTAGCCTCGGAAGGCTAAAGAGTTACTTAGTAATCACATAACTCGCAAGTCACGTGACTCGCAAGTTATATAACCTGAAATTCAGGGAGGTCTAACTTAGCGCTATGATATTACCCCCCCCTTTACTAGCGTTACTATCCGTAGTAACTAATCTATTACTATATTAGTATTCCTCTAGTAGTATCCTCCCTATCCGTGTTCACGCCGGGGCGTTATTATTATCCGTAGTAGTAGGGTCCTCGTCTCGCGTAGTAGCTAAGAGCTAAGCTAAAAGGTATTTTAGTAGTCCTATTACTATTAGGTTAGTAGTATAGAAGTCCTATAGCGCCGCAGGAGTATACTTAAAACTCTTAGTATTATACTAAATAGGATTATAGTTATAGCCCTTCTAGTTAGCATAGTATTATAACTATCTTTAGTATAACTAGCTAGTAGTTATATATATAACCTCGTATTCTAGCCTATTATTAAACTTAATAGGGGGTAGTAGGGTCTGAAACTAGCCTAGAAGAGGATTACTAGTAGCTTTCTAGAGCTTACTTAGGTAGAATATAGGGTAGTAGTTATATTCCTTTAGTAGGTCTAGTATCTATATCCCCCCGGGCCTTATAGCCTTAATTAGCTATAAGCTATCCTATAGTATTAATAACTTTAAAGAGTTTTCTTAGCGCTATCCCTCTATTAATATATAGATAGAGTTACTAATAGCTAAGTTATTAGGTTAGTAGTAATAATTAGTAGCGTGGGTATAATATTATTAAGCTATAGCTATATTCCCTTTTATAATATCCTAAACGCTATAGAGGTTTTATACTAACTATTAGACGTCGCCCTAGTTAATCTTTTCCTTAGTTATTAGGAGCTTCTATATATATTAGTCCTAGTTAAAACTTATTTATAGTAGGTATCCTCGCTCGATTTTAAATAGTATAAGCCCTATAGTTTTATTTAGTAATACTACTTAAGCGAAGTCTATAGTAGGGAGCATTTCGCTCTAGTTATCCTAGAATTAGTTTATCTATAGGCGTAAGCGTTAAGTTAGGTACTAGTTAAGAATTTCTATTTACCCGTTAGTTTTAGCATAACCCGCTATACTTAACTATATAATTATACTATATATCTTATAGAGCTCGTTCTAGAAGTTAGAAGTAAACTAAGGACCCCTATTAGATATAATCGTAGCGGGGAAACCTATATACTAGAAGATATAAGTATAGTATAACTATATAAGGTCCCGCGCTATAACGGTTTTATAGTAGGGGAGGGAGACTATCTTCTTTAAGAGGCGGTATACTATAACGAACACGTTATTATACCTATAGTAGTTAGGTAAGTAGGAAATAAAATCTATTATAATATACTCCTAAGGGTAGTCTAGTATTAGCAGGGGTCTTAACTTGCTTAGAGGCTTATCTCTTAGCTTCTATACTTAGTAGTAGGTATAGTAGTTATAAATATATTACTTAATATTAGTAGTTAAGCGGGGCTAGTAATAGCATTCCTTTAGGAGTTTAATAGTCTTATTCTAACCTAGGTATACTATAAGCCTCTAAATATAAGCTTTATAGATTAACCTTATACGTAGGTCTTCTTCCTCTAATACTATAAGCTTCCTATCTATAGTTAGGAGCCCTTCCTATATTCTCTAGCGCTCTTTTCTAGTAGCTATAAGTACTTTTAGTAGCTAAAGTAATAGTATATTAGGTTCGTAGTTTAAATAGAGGATATACTTAACTAGGAGGTAGCCTTTTAACTTATCCTCTAGCTCTAGAGCGTTAATAGTTACTATAAGGTAACTTAAAATAGATTTAAATAGTTAGCGTAGTTCGCTTATTACCTCTAGGGATAGGTAGGTAGGTAGTAGTAATACCTAGGTATAGTTAGACTTATAGATAGCTTATTATATTTAGAGGTCTTCGTTCTTCTATAAGAGGGTATTAGCTAGTATATTTTTATACCCCGGGTAGTACTAGATATAGAAGTTAAAACTAGCTAAGATACCTAACTAGTAAGCTTAGTAGATATTTAGGAGCTGCTTAGTTATAAAGTAGAGTAGTAGTTAGTAGTCTATAATAACCTTAAAACGCTAGGTAGCTATAGAGAGTTTAGCCCTTTACTCCTCTAGCGCTAGAATAATTACTATTATCTTATAGTTATAGATAGGGTAATTTATCTCTATTAGTAATATTATCTTTAAGAAATAAGCTATAGGGTACTATAAGCTATTATTAGTTTATTACTAGAGGAGGGTAGTAGTATAAACTAAGTCGGAGGTATCCGTCTTAACCCGGGTAGGTAGTTCGGGCTTCTAGTAGTATAGGATAGGGGCTAATATTAGGGCCTCTTTTAGTATTATAAATACTACTATATAGTTACTATTAAAGTTAAATTAGGCGCTTTTAGCTATAAGTTTAGTAAGTAGCCTAGCGATCTTCCTATAGTTCGCAACGAATTAGTAGTAGAAGTTATAGAACCCTAAGAAAGACTAAACGCTACGTACTATAATTAGTAGCTACTAGTCCCTTACTATAGAAACCTTCTTAAGGTTAGGACTAATCCCTTTAGTTATAATAATAAACCTAAGGTAGTGCGTTATAGTTACGCTAAATTCGCACTTCTTAATATTAGCCTAAAGCCCTACTTAGCGTAGCTAATTAAGGACTTTTCTAATATATTCTTCGTGCTAGAGGGGGTCCTCTAAGTAAACTAGGATATTATCTATATATACTATATAAAAGTTATCTAGATACTCTATAAGTATATTATTTATATACTATTAGTATATTGCTAGGCTATTATAAAGCCTAAAGGGTAGAACCTTATACTTATAGGAGCTATAGCAGGTATAGAACGTTATTAAGTCCTCTAAGTCGGGGTGAATACGGATTCGGTAAAACGCTTAGTAAATATCGATCTTTATAAATAACCTAGCTTAGCTAATTCGACTTAGTATCTTATTAATTAAGAGTAATAGGTACTAATCCTTCTTAGTAAATCCGTTTAGCTTTTAAAAGTTAATATAAAACCTTAAGTATCTATTAGCTTTTTAAATAAATAGTATTAGGGATATAAATAGAGCGTTACCTAGCGCTATAAAACCCTTTTTTAGGTTCTTAAGGAGATATTATTAAATAGCCTCGAGTTCTAGTAAGGATTATTTATATAGCGAGTAGAAAGTTAGCTACTCTTTTATACTAAGCTCTAGTTCGATCTAGTAGTTATAAGAGTAATATAGAGGTAAGGCGTTACTTACTATCTTATTAAAGTAATCCCTCTAGCCCTAAAGATAGGGGGGGAGTCTTTCTTTAACTAGTTATTAATTTTTAGCTTTATTAACCTCTAGTAGGCTAATGCCTCTTTCTTCTTCCTCTTACTTATTTATAATTATTAGATCGAGCTTATATAGCGATATAAAACCTAATTTAATATTAGTATATCTTAGGTTCCTCTTAAACCCTATAGTACTAATAAGCACTATATTAAGATTTCTCCTTACTTACTAGGCCTCGAGGGTAAGGGGTTTAAGCTTCTAATATTATATAAGCTAGGTCTAACCTATAGTTAGCACTCCCTTTAACGCTATATCTATCTTCTATAAGTTATTATTATATCCTAAGTCCCTAGGCGCGCTACTTTGTTATAGAATTTCTATAGGGGCCTTTATCTTACTTACTATAGCTTTCTAAGCGTTATAGAGCTATTCCTTAGCTTTAAACGTAGCTTAGTAGTATTTAGTATTAAGTTAATACTTAATATTAATTTTAGTAGGTTAGAGGAGGTCCTTAGTATCCTATATAATTATTTAGGGGAGGTCCCGGGCTATAAGGGTAT
The DNA here is from genome assembly GCA_036785755.1 of Colletotrichum ledebouriae. Classification (NCBI taxonomy): domain Eukaryota; kingdom Fungi; phylum Ascomycota; class Sordariomycetes; order Glomerellales; family Glomerellaceae; genus Colletotrichum; species Colletotrichum ledebouriae. The sequence goes on from JAVHLU010002451.1 coordinate 15,105, forward strand.
TACTTAGCTAGTATAAGTACTAATAGCATATATCTATGCTAATATTATAGTAATTAAATTATAAGTAGCTAAGGATAAGGTCGTATCTCCTAGTATTAAGTTAGAATAGGGGTATTTATATTAATTCTTAGCGGTCTACTTATATATAGGTCGTCTATACCTTAGTTATAATATCTAATAGCTCTCTATTAAAACTAGCGGCTAGAATAGGGTGCTATAGCTTATTACGTTTAATATAGTAAAAATCCCTTAATAAGGGGGTTATATAAGTATTTATAAAAGTATAGCTATTTGCTCTAGTATTAAGAAGGGCCTTAAGGCGAATACTATATCTATTATAGACTAGGACTAACTCTTTCTCTAGTAGCTTACTACTAACTAGTTATTATAAGTTAATAGATACTATTACTAATTGCTAATCTCTTTAGGTCTCCCCTAGTAAGGAGTCTATTTTTACTAGGGGCTCTAGTTTTCTACTAGCTCTAAGTTACTACTAGTAGCTTTAGTAGGCTTAGTAATACTTATAATAGCTCTAGCCCTCTTATAGGGGTAATCCCGCGAGGTATAGCTAGTATTACTATAGATAAAGCAGGCGCCCTGGTTATAGAGCTTCTTATATAAAGCCTCGGGGATATAGCCTTAGTTAGTATAGGCTTAAGTATAAGGGTTCCCTCTACTAGAAGGTTTAGCGCAGGCCGCTAGGGCGGGGCCTTATATAGTAGTTTAGTTAGCTAAATAGGTATTAGGAGGCGCTATAATATAGGCTATAGTATAGACCTAGGTAGTATAGTCCTAGAAGTTAAGGGCGCTATTTATATAATAAATAGAGCACTAGTTCTAGAGGGAGGCTAGTAACTTCTTATAGAACTTCTAGCGCTACTAAGATTCTAGGAGCTTAGCCTTACGAGCGAGTTTAGTAAAAGTTACTTACTTAACCTAAATATCCTTAAATAAGATAGTAAGGGTATTAAGCTTTATCTAGGCCTTATTATACTAAACTAGGTTTATAAAGATACCTTTTAGTTCTTTAATAAGCTATTCTACTATAGTAATTTAAGGGGGGTTACCTAAGAGGAGGGGGGATATAATATTATAAGTAGTTCCTCTAAGGCGTAAGAGTATATACTTAAAGCATTAGGATTTGCTATAATACTCCCTACTATTAAGGCATATCTTAATATAAAAAAGCTAGGTATTAAACTTCAGGTACTTAGGATTAATACCCTTAGTACCTATAAAGATAGGGACTTCGGGTATCTTAGTAGGGCGGGTGCTACTATAGCTAGTAGTTAATATAAGTAAGCTAGAGCAGACCTAACTCTCGAGGTATATTATTTAGTTAAGGATCGCCTAAAGCATAGCGCTATAGTTACTAGAGGGAGGGCTCGTAGGGGGGGGTATAGTAGTTATATTATATTTAAAACGCTAAAGCAGGGCTTTATTAGTATCCCTTACCTTATTACGCTCCTCTATAATAGTAGTAGCGTTATATTAGGCCTAATTACGCTCCTCTTAGTAATACTTAAGTATAGCGGATTACTTAGCGTCGTTAATAGTAATATAGGTATCCTCTAAGCGCTCCTAGAGCTCTTGATTTTTATATTCTAGGTATAGAGCTATATTATATAGCATATAAAGGTTATTACTAATAGTAATATATCCTATATATAAGGCTTAAGACTTAGTACCTTAAGTAACCCTTTTTATAAGCTAGTCTTAAATCTAAGTAAGGGTTAAATCAGGGTTATTCTAAAATAGCTATATTATATTATTAAGGATAAGAGTAATCTTCTAGCCCTTACCTAGGTAATCGTAGTTAATAATAAGGAGGTTAGGGAACTTCTATAGCTTAGTAATAGCGCTCTAGGCTAAGCTCTTATATCCCTCTATATCAAGGTCTATAAATAGGCCTTTAATAGGCTACTTGCGTATAGGTTTATTTAGGTTAAAAACCTTTAGGTCCTTATATAGGGGAGTATTATAGTTAGGTAGCGTAGTATAGTAGTATTAAAGGGTTTTAATATAAGGCTCTAGGAGCTTTCTAGTATTAAGTATAAGTATAGTTATAGCCTTATAACTATAGCTAGCTAGTTATAACTTATTTAATATATTAATAATAAAGTAGAGGGGGGGTATTAATTAGTTTTAGGTTAGTTAGTTAGTATAAATTAGTTAGCTTAGCGCTTAGTTAGGTGCTATACTTATATTAGTTAATTAATAAGGTTAGGGTAGTAGTAAGTTAAGATATTATACTTCCGTCTCTAGAGAATAGATAGATAAATGCAGAATAGTATCACGAATAGCGAATAGGCGAAGGTTAATATACTTTAATTACGCTATATTAAGTAGATTCTACGTTAGAGAAGGAGAAAGTCTAACTATAGGCTAGTATAGCCTTAGAAGGCTAAAGAGTCGCTTAGTGATTACGTGACTCGCAAGTTATATGACTCGCAAGTCACGTGACCCGAAATTCAGGGAGGTCTAACTCAGCGCCGTGACATTTAATTGCTCCTTAACCTTTAAAATATATAAATAATAATTATATAGGAAAAGTATAAAAAGTAGTAAAGAAACTAAGCTTATAGGCTATATAAGATTAAGATATTTAGCTTAAAAGCCTTATATTAAAAGGCTTTTTTAGCTTAAAAGCTAATACTCTTAAAGAAGCTAAAATAAAGTTTTTTATTTACTCTATCCCCTTATTACTAACGTATATTAGTCTATAAGGATTTAGTATATAGGTTTTAAACCTTTAGGAAGGTAAGGATTAATAAGATTATTAATTATAGCTTAAATAGCGTTTACTTAACCCTTATTTATAATAGTAATAGCTATACTAAAAGTAGAACTACTAAATAAAGATAAAACAATAAGTATACTCTTATTAAAGCCTTTATTAAATAAGCTAAAAGACACTATACTAAAAGGGGTTTATAGTATTACTACTACCTTATTATAGATTAATATATTATTTTATATTAAGTTCGGAATTACGCCGCAGCCCCTTCGCAAAAAGACTATAATAAATTTACCTAGTTCGCAGGCATAATTCGGGAAATATTATATAGGTATTTTAACCTATACCCTCTACTAGTTAAGGAAAATAATATA
>JAVHLU010002452.1:0-18213 GCA_036785755.1 Colletotrichum ledebouriae
TTATATAGAACTTAAGCTACTAAGAAACTACTAAAAAAAGCAAAGAATCCTCTATCTATATATAAAAAGTATCCTAGCTAGGTACCTTCCCTATCCCTTATTACTTATCTTTAACCTTAATTACCTCCTTATCTACCTCCTTAATAATTAGGGTACGAGCGCGTAGTTAATTAATAATATAGTTACTAGCTATTTATATAGAGGCCTTGCGAGCACCTAATAAGAATTAGAATATATTTAGATTATAATCTAGGTATATAATAGAAGTACTTACTTTATTATACTAATATATCTCTAATATTAGGGTAGTAAAAATAGCTCTAGACTAGGTAGTAATCCTCTTGCTTAGGGGGAGGGTACTCTTTACTATCCTAATTATAATAGAAATACTTTATATTAGGGGTAAAGCTAGTAATAGCTTTTATCTAGGTAAGGTTAGCCTAGGTAGAAAACTAGGTTAGAATATATTCTTTCTCTATTATAAAAAGGAATAAGAAGACTTACTAAACTATTTACTTTTAGGATAATAATAGGTTTAGTTAAAGTATAACGGGTTTAGGTAGACTTATAGGGCGACCTAAGGGTAGTTATATAACCCTTACTAAGTATTTCTATTTAGTAGTAGAGAGCTATAGTAATAGTAAGTAGTTTAAATACTTAGATACTTTATAAATAATATACTAATAGCCTTAGTATTATCTACGCCTAATAAAGCACTACTTAATATTAGGACGACCTTAAGCTTATAATAGTTATAGAGGTATTTCTTTATTACTAACTAAGATAATAAGGCGGTATCCTATAAGTAGTTAGGAAATAAAGCGAAAAACCTTCTAGTATAGTATATACTTATCTAATAATATATAATACTATCTTCGTTAAGGGTATAATAGTAGACCTCTCCTATATAAAGGTATACCTAGCCCTCTTTATTAGTCTTATAGGTTAGGAGACGGGGTTAGCGCTAGTTAGTCGCCCTATTCCTATACTAGAGGTATAGAGCTTATAGAAAAAAAAGTTAGAATAGAATTAGAATATGTTCTAATTATATTTAAAATATATTTAGAGGAGAAGATTAACTTACTAACGTTTTATAGTATAATAATATTATTACTATGGTATATAGTAACTTATTTAGAATATAATACTTAGGAGATAAAAAGTCAAAGCTTTATATAGGAGATTTTAAGGTTTAAAAAAAAATTTTTACCCCCTCTCGACGTTATATACTACTAACTATAACTAGCCCTAAGCCCTTATATAAAAATTCCTCTATTATATTTAATAGTTCTCTTCTTAATTATTCTATTTAAACTAAGTATATTTAACTATAATAATCTATATAACTAGATAGTATTTAAAAAATAATAGCTATACGACTAGATCGTATTTAAAATAAAAAAGGCGATATAACTCGAATCTATTCTTAAAATAATATCTATATATCTTAATTATATTCTAAAAATAATATCTACTTAATAATAAGGTATTTCTACTATATCTAGATCGTATTTAAAAAATATACTCTAAGTAACTAGATTATATTTAAAAAATATACTCTAAGTAACTAGATCGTATTTAAAAAATATACTCTAAGCGACTAGATTATATTTAAAAAATATACCCTAAGCGACTAGATTATATTTAAAAAATATACTCTAAGTAACTAGATTATATTTAAAAAATATACCCTAAGCGACTAAATCGTATTTAAAAAATATGCTCTAAGTAACTAGATTATATTTAAAAAATATACCCTAAGTAACTAGATTATATTTAAAAAATATACTCTAAGCGACTAGATTCTATTTAAAAAATATACTCTAAGCGACTAGATTATATTTAATTCCCTAAACTAATAGGATCTAATATAATAGCCCCTGCTAGCCTATACCTAATAGTTAGGTCAGGTTAGGTTTCGTGGTCGGGTTAGGTGAGGTAGGGGGGCAATGGTCGGTTGAGCTGTAGTCTCGCATGGCCATAGTGACATTGTGACATTGAAATGTTAGAAAGAAGTTGCTAGTCGGACCAACATACTATGCAGGTGAATGGTCCGGGTTATAGGGGCCAAATTGTTGTCCATTTCGTTAGTACTCTACTAGAGATAACAGGCACTCTTCGTCCGAGCAATAGACCATCTCGCCAACCAGCGGCCAGCCAGACGGATCCAAGCCGAGTCGCCGGCCCCCCTGGCCGACCAAGGGCCCGCGTTGCAACCAGCAGCCAGGTACAAAGCTAGCAGCATGCGTTTTCTGTTGCTCCAAGTACCCTAAGATGATACTAAAAGCAAGTGTGGATGATGAAATTGGCCTTACCAATGGGCTCATTTTCAGCCGGATTGATGAGTCGTGTAGCGGGCTAGGTTCGTCCAATGCGAACAGCGGCACACCACCGTCTCATGCATGAAACACGCCGGCGGGATCTACTTACGGCTGTGCCTTGCCTCCAGAGGTGAAGATCAAGAGTTCGAGAGTACCTAGATCACCATCTTTAACTCAAAGCGGCCTTTCACACGAGTAGTGCTCAAACATGAGAAGAGCATGTAAGATGTTGCGGCGCAAGTTGACCGTCTCTTGTCTCCGGGTGGACACAAAAACAAAAGTGAGTGGAGGAAGTTCATTTAACCTTGACAGGCGAACATATCGAAAGCTTGGCAATAGGCGACAACTCTTAAATTTGCGCTGCATTTCTGACGCCGGGGAGCCAATGTTGATTATGCGAATTTACCCCTGGGCTGACTTTTATTTCGCAGGCCAGTATGTTATCAAAGACTAGGGAAACTAAGTCCGAGCTTCTTCGTTCTCTCTCACTCTTTTCTCTCTATGTGGCACCCAGAAGGATTGCCCGCAAACCGGATTCCCGGGAAAGACGCAGGAACGACATTGGGACCTCAATTTTCTTCTCCCCTCCCGAAACAATGAGAAACGCGATCCCCTGTTCCGCTCTATTTCCTTTTCAGCGCTGACACCCGAAACTGCGATATACCGACTCACCTCCCTTGTCACCGCCTTGCACGACACGTTTCTCTCGCTCCCATGTGCTTCTCTCTCCGCCAACAGCTTGTCCGGGGCGGAACAGGGGTGTACGGCACCCCGGGGTATCAAGGTGTCCTGCGAGGCTTTCGACGGGGAGCGACCGGTGGTAACGTGTCAGTTGGGGACTCTTACCGGTTTCCAATGCTCTTAGTAACCTTTATGTCCGCAAAAAAACGGGGTCTTGTCCACGCCGAATGGTTCCCGATGCTATCCATCGTCTCTGTTGGTAATCACCTGCAATTACGGGGAGATCAGCTCATCATAATGATGAATTGAACATGGACTCAACCGCAGGGGACATGAAGCGTTTGATGTGGATCATCTAGAGCGACGTTCTCGGGCTGTACCAGAGTGACGCGATCCTTGGGCGAGGGAAAGAATAGTTGACATTAAAATCCGAGAGGCGAGCAAGGCCAAGCATGATGGAAGAAACAACCCGACAAGCTAGCCATGTAAAAGACATGAAATCCACCTACCCTGTCGCCAATCCTTTCCATGTTTCGTCAAGCCGGTCCGCAGCCGCTCCCGCTGCTCCGCACCACACAAAACCCCCCAACTACTCAGATATAGTGCGGTTCTGCCTTTTGTACCATCTCACACTGATGAAGATGCGGGAGCCAGACCTCAGGCAGGCTTTGATAACCACAAGGGCGTCACCCTTTCAGAGCAAATGGCCTGAGAAGGCGGCTTGCTCGCTAGGATCAAGGCTCAACTCCCATTCTCAAGAAAGCGAGATCTCATGGGACGATAGCAGACAAGGATCTCAATCAACTCATCACCTACGCAGCAACACAGCCGCCTCAGCCGCCTCAGCCGCCTCAGCCGCCTCAGCCGCCTCAGCCTTCTTCCCTGGAATCCGCAAACTGGGTCGTCTTTTGACCCCCGAGCCTGAGAACTTTCGTAGTCGTTATCTGCACCCGCGATACAGCGGGGGACACGGCCGCCGTGACTGGCCAGGGCACCTCACCTCTGCCATGAATATGCCGGACATATAGCTACCACGCGGTTTGCGCCCCCCCTCCCCCCCCGGCGGGCCCAAAAAAAAAGCGTACGCTCTAGGAAAAGCACGAGCTTTTAAGTGAAAAGAATAATATTCCAACGATAAACTCCTTCTTTTTACTTTTTTGTTATAAGTTAATATGAATATGCCTTCTTTTTATGTTTCTAAGAGTTTTTAAGAGTATTTTGAATCTATAGAATAAGACTTTTTTATCTAGGTATACTTAGGTTGACTTGTTTGGTATACGCTTTTTTTTTTTTTTTTTTTTTTTTTTTGGGTGTGGCAAGCCGCGTGCTACCAAAGAACAGAAGTCCCGTTTAATAACTTGCTGTCTAGAATTGTCCTGCCCGGATATGGCCTTGCGTCGACGGCAACCAAACCGGAGCTGTCACAATCGCGCACACCGGTGCGACTCGTTTCACCCTGAACAAAGCGGCATCTTTCCACGTGGAGGTGCAGATGCTGGGGATGTCCTGGTGCTCAAACTGAGGCTTTCTGCGGCGTCCCACTCAGGAATAGTCGTACTGGAACGAGGCGAACGGGCTGGGCGTTGTCTGGACGACTCTGATGTGCCAGGGGTGGACGTGGACAAGGAAGAGACGGGACGAGAACGGGGTATGATTTCGACATCTTGACATCTTCAGCTTCACGGCTGGGTGGTTATCATACCCGGTTGTTTTGAGGCTTGTGGTTGGCCTGCTTGTACGGAAGTGGTACATGCAGTAAATATCACGTTCTGTTGTGGCAATCTGGGTAATGAGATCCATACCGGACGGCTCGTCATGGAGCCAGGCGAGCGCCATTGCATGTTTCAGAGGTCGTCATCTCGCCTGGATATGGCATCCATCAACTCCGTCAGTCATAGAACGGAATAAACCCATGAGGCGTGACAGTACTCTCAGTATTTCGCCAGATTCGATATTAGCGCTTTGCCAATCAAGCAACATCGGAGTGTGTGAGTCGACGTGCCGGCGTCGCAGTTTGTTGACGCCGTCCACCTCTTGGAAGTTGTATGTAAGTGCTTTGTTTATTCACTTCCCCGGCCGTCCAAGGGGGACCTGCAAGCATTGGATCAGAATATCTGCCGTCCAAGGTACCTTATCTTACCTTACCTTACCTTACTATACTTACCACAAGGTGCTGCAAGTAAGGTACTGACAAGATGACAGACCCGAGCACACCGAGGAGAGGAGCACTTCGTACCTACCTTACTTCCGCCTCGTCCTCCCTTCCTTCCCCAGTACTCTCTACCTTCCTTACCTAGCGTTCCAGCGATCAGCAAGCCGTCTATCCGCTTTCGTCCATGGTTTCTGGAGTCCGTCCGGCTGGAACCCTTGGGTCGCACAGCGGTAAGGTGGTGTCCCTTGCGTCCCCATACTTTCTGGGCATAGACCCTTTCTACATGCCGCCCGTCGAGTGAGGTGAGAGAGGAATAGAAGGAAGTAAGGAAACAAGCAGGTGCTGTGCTGGCTCGTTCGTTGCTTCCATGTTGGCATCTTTCTCCCGTTTGCTTAGCTTAGCTTACCTTACCTACCGTAGGTACCTAAGGTAGCTTACTGAAGCCGATTTACGTCAGCAGAACCTTAAAACAACATGTATCTCTCTGTGAAATATCCGCGTGAAGACCGTCGCGTTACTCACTCCTAATGAGACTACTTTAAGGTGAGGTAAGGTGCTAAGGATACCTTTCGGTAGGTACGGTAGGTAGGTTAAATGCCATTATCCCTTATGCCCTTGTCTATCAGCCGCCAGGCTGTTCAGCTCAATTCCTAGACCACTCCACCCCAGCTGGCATCATCGTCTTGTTGCCTCTAGGCCCAGTCAGTCCCTCGCCCGAGGTACCTACGGTAAGGTACCGTCCCCTAGGTGCCTTACGTAGGTAGGTAGGACCTTTTGCAGGCGATATCCGTTCTTGAGAGTCCCCCGGCTGACACTTACATTCGCACATTGCATCTCATTCAACCACTCGTACCCGTTCGCTCACCCTCACAGCCTGGGTTAACAGTTTCGAATCTTGTCCACCAACAAACCCACTTCTGACTCTCTTCTCCCTCAAACCGTGTCACGTCCACGTCTGCTCGACATTCCCTTCCCTTCTAAGGCGGCGTTCCCCCACCACACGTCCAGAGCCTTTGTCTTCTTGCAACGTGCCAGCCGACGACCAGCAGCCATCTCCCCAACCGTCCTGCTGCAGTTCTGCGCCGTACGCTCCCTTTCAACACACTGCAGCGACCACTGTCACACGATTATTGCCGCCGCAACTATACCCACCAGCATCTCAGTTCGATCCCTTACCGCCCACTTTGCACGCTTCACGCACACTTCCGCAAACATGTCGGACAGAGATCCCGTTGCCGCCGGGCCCAGGGATCCGGACGGCCTGAACCGCGAACCGAGGCTCCATCCCGTCGAGAGGGTAACGGATCAGCTCGAGACCCCTTCGCTCGACGACAGAACCTACCGTGTTGTTCGGCTGTCCAACAAGCTTGAGGCTCTGCTGGTCCACGACCCCGAGACGGATAAGGCTAGCGCCGCCCTCGACGTCAATGTCGGCAACTTCAGTGACGAAGAGGATATGCCCGGCATGGCCCATGCCGTGGAACATGTACGGAGCCTCGACTAGAGAAAATTCCCTCCAGCGATCCCCTATGGCTAACCTTTGTTTGCGCAGCTCCTGTTCATGGGCACCAAGAAGTTTCCTGTGGAAAACGAGTACTCCCAGTACCTCTCGAACAATTCCGGTAGCTCTAATGCCTACACGGGGCCGACCTCGACAAACTACTTCTTCGACGTCTCAGCAAAGCCAGCCAACGACCAGGAGCCATCAGCCTCGAACCCGTCCCCCTTCAAGGGTGCGCTCGACCGCTTCGCCCAGTTTTTCATTGAGCCGCTTTTCCTCGAATCGACCCTCGACCGAGAGTTGCGCGCGGTGGACTCGGAGAACAAGAAGAACCTGCAGAACGACCAATGGAGGTTGCATCAACTGGAGAAGTCATTATCCAACCCAAAGCATCCCTACTGCCACTTTTCGACCGGCAACCTCGAAGTTCTTAAGGCCCAACCAGAGGCACAGGGCATTAATGTGCGCAAGAAGTTTATGGAGTTCCACGAGAAGCACTACTCGGCAAACAGGATGAAGCTGGTTGTCCTCGGACGTGAGTCGTTGGATGTCCTGGAGGATTGGGTCGCTGAGTTGTTCGCCGGAGTTCCCAACAAGGATTTGGCTCCGAATCGATGGGAGGACGAGGTTCCTTTCCGCGAGACCGAGCTTGGGATGCAGGTATTCGCGAAGCCCGTCATGGATTCGCGTGAATTGAACCTCTTTTTCCCGTTCCTGGACGAGGAGAATATGTACGAGTCCCAGCCCAGCCGATACGTCAGCCACTTGATCGGCCACGAGGGTCCTGGTAGCATCATGGCGTATGTCAAGGAGAAGGGCTGGGCTAACGGATTGAGCGCCGGCGCTTACCCTGTGTGCCCGGGCACCCCTGGTATCTTCGACTGTCAGATTCGCTTGACGGAAGATGTGAGTTTGCAATCCGCGCCACTATGACCTCGATCTCACATGCTGACGCAAACTGTAGGGTCTCAAGAATTACAAGGAAGTCGTTAAAGTATTCTTCCAGTACGTCTCTCTCCTGCGTGAAGCTTCACCACAGGAATGGATCTTCGACGAGCAGAAGGGCATGGCCGATGTCGACTTCAAATTCAAGCAGAAGACGCCCGCGAGCCGATTCACTAGTAAGATCAGCTCCGTCATGCAGAAGCCATTGCCACGCGAATGGCTGCTCAGCGGATACAGTCGGCTGAGGAAGTTCGATTCTCGGTTGATTGAGAAGGGCTTGGCGTGCTTGAGGCCAGACAACTTCCGCATGACCATTGTATCACAGAAGTTCCCTGGCGACTGGAACCAAAAGGAAAAGTGGTACGGGACTGAGTATCGTCACGAGAAGATTCCCGAAAACTTCATGGCAGAGATCAAGAAGGCGGCCTCCGGCTCTGCCTCGGAACGACTTGCCGAACTTCACCTCCCCCATAAGAACAATTTCATTCCCACCAAGCTCGAGGTCGAGAAGAAGGAGGTGAAGGAGCCAGCGCTGTCCCCACGCGTCGTCCGAAATGACAGCCTCGCTCGGACATGGTTTAAAAAAGATGACACATTCTGGGTGCCCAAGGCCAACCTGGTCATCAGCTGCCGCAACCCCAATATTTACGCGAGCGCAGAGAATGCTGTCAAGGCTAGATTGTTCACAGACCTTGTTAGAGACGCCCTCGAAGCATACTCCTACGATGCGGAGCTCGCTGGACTGCAATACACCGTGACGCTCGATTCTCGTGGACTCTTCCTCGACCTCAGCGGATATAATGACAAGCTGGCTGTTCTCCTGGAGCAAGTTTTGATCACGATGCGCGATCTCAAGGTTAAGGATGAAAGGTTCGACATCATCAAGGAGCGACTCAACCGAGGTTACAACAATTGGGAGCTTCAGCAGCCTTTCAGCCAGGTCTCAGACTACACAACATACTTGAACTCTGAACGCGACTATGTCGTCGAGGAGTCCTTGGCTGAGTTGCCCAACATTACGGCGGAAGATGTGCGCCAGTTCAAGAAGCAGATGCTTGCACAGCTACACATCGAGAGTTACGTGCACGGAAATCTCTACAAGGAGGATGCCCTCAAGCTGACAGACATGATCGAGACGATCCTGAAGCCCCGTGTGCTTCCCCGAGCCCAGTGGCCCGTCATTCGATCTCTCGTCATTCCTCCCGGATCAAACTACGTTTACAAGAAGACGTTGAAGGATCCAGCGAACGTAAATCACTGCATTGAGGTCTGGCTCTACGTTGGCGACAAGAGTGACAGGCTGGTCCGCGCTAAGACGATGTTGCTCGACCAGATGTCTCATGAACCCGCTTTTGACCAGCTCCGAACTAAAGAGCAATTGGGCTATGTTGTGTTCAGCGGAGTGAGAAGCTTCTCAACCACCTACGGCTTCAGATTCATCATTCAGAGTGAGAGGACGCCGGAGTATTTGGAGTCCAGGATCGAGGCTTTCCTCAACTTTTGCTCGAATAATCTGGATTCGATGTCTGATGCCGATTTCGAAGGCCACAAGCGTAGTCTCATTGTTCGGCGCCTCGAGAAGCTCAAGAACTTGGACCAAGAAAGCAGCAGGCACTGGGCGCAGATCGCCAGTGAATATTATGATTTTGAGCTAGGTAAGTCGCCCTCACTTTGGCTCCTTTAAGCTTTTTGACTGACAATTTTCCGCTTTCAGCGCAACAAGACGCTGCCCAAATCAAGACACTCACAAAGGCGGACATGGTTGAGTTCTTCCAGCAGCACATCAAGCCCGGCTCGCCCACACGAGCAAAACTCTCAGTGCACCTACATGCGCAAGCTGGTAAATCAATAGAGACTGAGACAAAGGTCAATGGAGTCAAGGAGGAAGATAGCAGCACAGCCAGCGATCCTGAGCCTATTCTCATCCAAGACGTCCGCAGCTTCCGGGCAAGTCTGCAGGCAACTCGGGGTGCCCGATCAGCCAAGGACCTGACTGAATACGAAGACACGGACGCAAAATTATGAAGGCAAGGAGGAGTAGTGGTTGAGGATTTCACACTCAGATGGCGTTGAGAGATGGGATGCTTTCAAGATCCATTTGTTAGAGAGACAACATGACTGGTTCACACTCGCCATTGTTGTCATTTGGTGTTGAAACTAGTGGTGGGGTAAGGAGGAAGTCAAAGCACAAGCGTCCATTGTTGAAATAGGGAAGGCATGATGTTATGAGGCTTCATATGGGCTCGGGATGGAGCCCCTGAAGCCAATATTTTGTCTACGATCATAGTGGCAGATTGGCAGTCAGAACTGCCCAAAGATTAGTCAGCAGTCATTTACTAGTAGAGAAGCTCAGATAGAAAGAGCAGCATGTCATAGGCTTTCAGGAGTGATAGAGTGCAAAGCTCTCACTCTTTTCTGGCAAGAAATCGGGTGATAACTGAAGTCCACACGAGTCAGGATTAAATGGCATGTGGCTAATGAACAATTCTGCTTCGATGTGAATGCCAATGCTGCAGGACAGGCCTCAAGAGACGAGAACCTGGAAATCTTTCGGGGAATAAATTCGTCTTGGTTTCATCCCCCAAGCGAGTTTGTGATATCAGCGGTTAAGGGAGGCTCAACAAGACGAAGTCAAGAACGTACTCGTCCTATCAAAATGTCTCCTGCTCTTAGTAACCTTTATATCTATAAAAACGGGGTCTTTTCTACGCTAAATAATAGATAAAAACTTAGTAGTAGTTACTAACTACCTTAACGATTTTAATTAAAACCTTAAACTAGAAGACTTAGAATAAGCTATAGGATACTATAAACCTCTATAGGTAATCTAAGGTTATAAAATAAATCTTTAAAGTACTTAAGTATAGTAATAAAACTATAGGTATCTTAAATTAATCTAAACTAAGCTATTAAGATACCTTAACGCCTATATCTTATTAATACCCTTCTTATAATAAATTACCCTAAGTATGAAAAGAACTACTAGTTTAATAACCCTCTTAATACTACTCTAATTAAAAGATAGAGGTCTTTATATCTCTTAGGGCGTGATAGTTTACTAAAAATAATTAGGATTTAGGCTAAGTTATAGAGCTACTAGTTAGCTAAAAAAATAAATATTCTAATTATTTTAAGGGACTATACCTTATTAAGCCTAAATTTTAGCTTATATAATATAAGGAATAATAGCAGGTATAGGGTATAGAGCTAACGCTATTAGCAAAATATTAGTAAATTAGTAGTAAATATATATACCCTTAAGAAAACTCTATAAGCTAGAGACCTAGAAAGTTAAGTAATAGTTTAATATAACTATATATACCTATATTTTAGTATTCTAACCCTTCCTAGTTTAAGCTTATAGCTATACTCTTATAACTCTATTACTTCTACCTCGATTTAAGAAACTAGCGCTAGTTAGAATATCTAGAATAAACTAGTAATAATATACTAACGAATTAGTAATAGAGTTTAATTATAATAAACTCTAGGTTAGGTATATAAAATATAACTAATAGGGTCTTAGCTAATATAATATAAGTTACTTATTAAGCCCTAAGATATAAGGAATATAATATAAACGCTATACTAGGGGGATAGATAACCCTAGTAATAATAGGATAAGAGAGATAATCCTAAGGGGGTAGGCCTAGTCCTAGATAGCGCTAGAGTAGGTAGACCTACCCTCACTTAGTAAATAAATAGTAAGTAGTAGCTAATAGGGTACCTTACTTAAGACCCCCTAAGAAGCTAGCGTCTTAGGTATCCTTACTTAAGTAATAGGATTACTATAGAGATAGTAAGAGAGTTTTATAGAGTAAATATATCTATAATAGTAGTAGTATAAGGAATAAACTACTACCCTACTATAAGAACTTGCTAACTACCTAGTAATAAGGTACTTATAGAGAGAATATAAGAAACCCCTTATATATAACTACTATACTATAAGTAAGGATTTTACTATAGACTAAGTTAGTAACTAGATCTAGGTAGTTAAAGATAGATACTAACTACGCGCTAGTAGTATATTAGAGTAATAGGTCTAATAAGTACTTATAAAGATAAGCTTATCCCTATAGACCTAGTAATAATACTATAGGGCTAGGCTAGAAGGAGACCTAGCTTAGGCTAACTTTATAGCATTTATTTATTAATAATATATTAACCTAGAGCTTTAAGAGCAGAGGTATTATAAAAAGCTAGATATAATAAGGTAGAAGGAGATATAGTTACTAATATAATTCTTTATTAAATAGTTAGTAATATATTAGAACCTAGGTATAGTTAGTATAGAAGATAGTAAAGCTAAGGCCTATATACTATACTTCTAACTAGCCCCCTTTCTATATAAGGAGCTTAAATAATAAAAAGTTAAAATATAGAGACTAAGGGATATAGCTATAGAAGTAGAATGCTTATAGGAGATATATTACTAATAGGGTAATAAGACCTTATAGAGCGAAAGTAGGAAGTAATATATAAGTAAAAAGTATATACTAAGAGTCCCCCCTATAGCGAGGGCGAGCTAAAGGGGGGGCTAGTAGAGCTCTAGCTATAGAATTATATAAGGTACCTAGAGCCTAATACCTTACTAACTAGTTAGTAATATATTATAAAGATCTAATAGGAGCTAGCTTATATTTAGCCTTAATATATAACTTATAACGTCTAACCCCTTAATATACTTTAGCTATAAGAAGAAAGGGTATAAGAGGGTAAACTACCTAGATAAATAATAAAATATAAATAAAACGCTAATAAGATATTAAGTATTTACTAAAAAAGCGAGGGTTAATATAATCTAATCTATAAGAGAGGTTAAGGAACTTAACCTATTAAAAAATAAATAGGCTAGGGGATTATACTAATAACCCCTATACTTATAGTAAAACTAGACGCCTTCCTAAGGGGAGATATTATAAAAAGATAAGTAATTATTCTCTAGAACGTTATTAAATAAGAAGTAGTAGTAGATATAGATTCCTATTCCTAAGTTAATATTATTAGTAATTAACTAATAAAATCCCTATAATTATAACCTATAGTAGCGCGCACCCCTATATTAAAAGGGTTTAATAGGTTTTTTATAATAGGCTAGAATATATACTAGTTAACCTTCTTCTATATTAACTTAAAGGGATAACTAAGGAAGATATAGTAACTCTTTACTAAGGCTCCCTACCCTAAAGGAGCAGGGGACCTCCTCCTATTATAATACTCTATAAGAAAGGAGGGTATTATAATTAATAACTAGATAAATACCTAGGGATATAAGTACCTTAGTATTACTAAGCTATTAGTATTTATATAGGAGGTTATTAAGAATAGCTAGAAAGCTTATATTATATACGTTTTAGGGAATATTACTCCTTATAAGCTACTAATAGAGGCCCTAGGTAAAGAGGACGCCTTAGAGGGTAAAATAGAATTACTATTAGAGCTACTTAATAAATAGGTAATATTTAATAAATAGTTAGTAAAGGAATACCTAGCTCTAGAGGGTATAGAATATATTATTAACTTAGTTAAAGAGAAGAAACCTCTATATAAGCCTATCTACCTATTAAATAAGCACTAGCTAGAGGAGCTCTACTAATATATTACTAATAACTAAGTAATAGGGCGGATTTAACCCTTAATAAGTAAAGTAAGCGCCCCTATTCTCTTTATACCTAAGAAGGACGGATCCTTATACCTTTATATAGATTATTAAGGCTTTAATAAAGTAATACTAAAGAACTAATATCTACTTCCCCTTATTAGTAAGCTATTAGATAAGCTTTAGGGAGCGAAATAGATCTTAAAGATTAACCTTTAAGATATATACTACTATATCTATATTAAGCTAGAAGATTACTAGAAGATAGCTTTTAGGACTTATTATAAGTACTTTAAATATACTATTATATTATTTAGACTTATAAACGCCCTAGCGATATTCTAGGTATATATTTACTAAGCTCTTACTAAGCTACTAGATACCTATTATATTACTTATATAAATAATATTATAATCTACTCTAAGATAAGAGAGTAGTATATAAAGGACCTTTACTAAGTGCTCTATAGGCTTTACTAGTAAGCGCTATATACTAAGCTTAATAAGTATAGGTTTTACTAATAATAAGTAGAGTTCCTAGGGTATATTATTATACCTAAAAGTATATTAATAGACTAAACCTATATCTAAGCTATTACTAAATAGAAGCTACCTAGGACCTATAGGGAGATCTAAGTCTTCCTAGGATTCTATAACTTCTACTATAAGTTTATTATAGGCTATTTAGGTATTATAGCCCTTATAATATCCCTATTAAAAAGTAGCGAGAATAGTAAAAAGGGAATCGAATTTTACTAGCTAGAAGAGGCTTAATAGGCCTTCGAATAGCTCTAAGCTACTTTTTATTTAGTAACTATTCTCTAATATTAGGACCTAACCTGTGAAATAAGGGTTAAAACGGATACTTCTATAAAAGCTATATCTAGTATCTTATTATAATATATTAATAGCTAGTAGCGACTAGTTACTTATTATTTATAAAAACTTAGTAATACTAAGTAGTATTAAGGAGTAGGCTAATAGGAGCTTCTCGCTATAATTAAAAGCTTAGATTACTAGGCTTACTACCTTTAGGGTATATTAAAAAAGTTTATAATCCTAATAGATTACTAAGCGCTAAAGGGAGTTATTAGTATATTAGCGCGGGACCTTTAGGGAAGGCTTACTAGATAGGTATATAAACTCTTAGTATTTAACTTTAACCTAGAGTATAAATTAGGGGTTATAAACCTAGTAGATAGGCTATTTAAGAGGCTAGACTATATAGAGGGGGAGGTAAAATATAATAATATACTTCTAACCCTAGTAAGGAAGCTAGGGTTTATTAGTAACTTACTAGTAGACCTCTAGATAAGTATTACTACTTTATAAGGTAATATAGAGACCTTAAGAGTATTTTGATACTATAAGGGCTAGTATAAAATAACGCCCCTTCTAGATAGATAGCTCTAGGGGTAGAGATGCCTTAGTCTCTAGTTAATATAGCGTTTTATAGTATACTAATATTACTATAACTATAATAGCTATAATAACCTAACGCTAAAGAGTAAGGGAAGATATAGAGAATACTTAGCAAGAGGTTACTAACCTAGAGGACTCGCTTAGAGCTAGGGTTATTATAGCGTAGTAGTATATCCTATACTAAGTTATAAGGGAGCTTATAATAAGCGAAACGGTATATAGTTAGTAACCCTCTAAAGTAATAGAAAGTCTTATCTATAGACTATAAGCTAATAACTTATACTACTAGACCTAATTAGAGAGGGTATATAGACTAGCTAGTAATCGTAGGGGCTATATAATTAATAGCTATAGAACCTTATTCTATAAGGGAAGGTTAGAGATACCCTAAGAGAGGTCCCTAAGACTTAAAATCCTTTGCTAATACTATAATAACTATAGGGTAGGTTATATAGGGGTAAATAAGACTACTAAGCTAATCTTAAGGAAGTTCTACTAGCTAAATTTAGCTATAGATATATATAATTATATTATAGGGTACTATATATACTAAGGGATCTAGGTTCTAAGGTATAAGCCCTATAGAAAGTTATACCTACTACCCCAACTAGCGCACCTGTTTTAGGAAATTAGTATAGACTTTATTACTAGACTACTACTAAGCTATTAGTATAAAAGCGGGGAGTATAACGTAGTTCTTATTATTATATACTAGATAACTAAGTTTACTATATTTATCCTAATAATAAAGTAGCTAATAGCTACTAAGCTAGCGCGGATTATCTATAAACGAGTAGAGTACTATTTTAGTACTCTAGAGGGTATTATTAGTAACTAAGATAAGCTCCTTATTAGCTAATTTTAGGAGGAATTTATAAGAGAGAGGGCTATTAAGCGCTACCTCTTTACTATATATTACCCCTAGACTAATAGGTAGTTTAAAAGGATATACTAGATATTAGAAAAGTACTTATAAGTATATACTAGCAACTTGCTATAAGAATAGGCTATCTAGTTACCTAAGGCTAAGTTTATATATAATAATAATTATTATAGTACTACTAGCTACTCGCTAATAGAGGCCCTATATAGCTACTATCTATATTATATAGAATATATAACCCTTGCGAATAGGGTTATAGTATAGGGCGTAAGGGAGCGAATTAAATATATCTTAAGGCTTTATAAGAGGGCTTAGGAATAGTAGTAGAAGGCTACTAAGGTATAAGCTAAGTATTATAATACGAGGTATAAGGAATAGACCTATTATTAGGAATAAGTTATTAGGCTATTAATAAAGAACTTCTAGTTTAAGAATAAAAAACTAGCGCCTAGGTTTATATAGGTAGCTATTATAGAACTAATTAGTATATAAGCTTATAAAGTTTATCTATTACTATAATACTAAAGGATATATAATATATTCTTAGTTACCTTACTAGAACTATAGGATAATTACTAAGTAAGTAATAAAGGCTCGCTTATATACCTAGAGCTTAAGGACGAGCTAGAGGAATAAGAGGTTAAAGAGATTATTATATAGTAAAGCGTTAGTAATAATATATAATACTTAGTTAAGTAAGTGGGTTAGCCTATAGAATATAATATATAAGAACTTATAGAGAACTTAGCAAATGCGCACAAAGCTATTTATAAGTTTAATAGATAATATAAGAAGGCTTATAAGAAGTAGGATAACTAGCTACTAAAACTACTATAATAGGTTAGTAATTATAGACTATAAGACTATAAAATAGAACTTAGTTTAGAAGTAAAATATTAATTAAATTAAGTAGCGAATTATTACTAAAGCTATAGCGAAAAGGGGTATTATCTTATAAAAGGGGAAAAGAGCTAACTATCTAATTAGTTATTAACTTCTTAGGATAGCTACGGGGGTAACTACTATAACTACTATAACTATAAGTAGTACTACTATAACTACTATAGCAACTAGTTACTAAACTAGCGCTATTAGTATCCCTACTATCGCTACCTATAGGCTAACTACTAGCTAACTCGCTATTAGTACTACTAGCTAACTTACTACTAGCGCTAATACCCGACTTACTACTAGAACTATTACTATTAGAAATAGTAATAGTAACCTTAGCTCTCTTAGTCTTCTTTACTAACTCTTTGCTACTATTTTAGCTATACTTAGTAGGGGTACTAAGATAGGAGGTGCGAGAGATAGGGCGAGTACTAGTAATAATAATAAAGTAAGAGGGGATATTATTAGTAGTATATTTAGCGAGATTTTCCTAAAGCTCTTTATAAAACCTAGGGAAAAGGGCGATATCGCACTTATAAGCGCGCTTAGGGACTAGTTTTATTAAAGGGTTATTAAGTAAGTAGTCGATCTTATTATAGAGGTAGTTAATAGGACTATTATTATAAATATATACTAGCTAGGTAGTATTTAAGCGCTAAAGAATATTAATATTATTATAAAGGGTACTAACTTAAAAACTAGTAATTAGTAGGATATAATTAGTAAGGGAATAGTAAGTAATAGCTTATATAAACTAGGATATTAAGCGCGAGGTACTTATAGATAGAGGCGAGCTCCTAGAGCTAAGGCTACTCTATATTATAGCTACTACTACTAGTAATAGGATTATAAATAAGCTTAGTAATATACTTCTATACTATTAAATAATTACTAAGCGTAGCTAGAATATAATAATAATAAAGAGGGGTTAGGATATTATTATGCTCCTAGATCTAGATATAGTAGAATATATTCTAAGTAGTCTAGGCTATGCCCTAAAGCTCCTAGGGGACTTAGGAAATATTAATATATAATAACCTATTAGTAAATTAGTAGAGACTTATAGTAATATATTTCTTCTTATTAAAGTTATAATAAATATATATCTATATATACTTATTATATATATAGTAAAGGTAGATAATATCCTAATATATTCTATAAGAATAGCTAAGATAAGGATAGCTACTATTAGTATTACTAATAAGATCGCTAGAAAGGATCTTAGGATTATAGAGGTATCTTATAAGAACTACGCTTATATATATAATATAAGATATTATAGAGAGCTATTAGTAAGATACTAAAGAGGGATATAAGCGAGATTAGAAGAGAGAAGGGAAATAACTTAATAATTATAATAAAAGCTTATAAAATAGGTACTAAAATAGGAGAAGTAGCTAGACTTAAAAAAATTATAAAAAAGAGAAATTCTAATTAGATTAGAGACCTTAAAAAGAAGATATCTTTTTATATTTTAAGTCGCTAGGTAATAAGATAAGATAATTACTAGTTATATACTACTAAATAGTTATATAACTATTAGTAACTAATTAAAAAATAATAGTAATAATTAAAATTTAAGAATACTTATAACGCGCTAGGAAAATAAAAATATATTATTTGCTATAACTACTTAGATCTAGTATAGAGGGCGAGAGTAAATAATATAATAAAGGTATAGAGAAGCTACCCTATAGTTAGTAATAATATCTATAATAATATAGAGCTATATTACCCTACTAGTACGCCTTAGGGACTAAGGCTTTAGAGGGGGGGGTAATTATAAGGAATAATAGCAGGTATAGGATATAG
>JAVHLU010002453.1:0-18211 GCA_036785755.1 Colletotrichum ledebouriae
TCTATACTATTTATAATTATCCTAGCTAATAGAACTACTAGCTTACTATTTCTAGTATACTATTATAGCCTAGGTAGGTAGTTATACTTAAGTCGTAGCTCTATTAGATAATCTTTATATAGAGCTCTCCTAGTAAGTTATTATTATCCTCCCCGCTAGGTACTTATAACCTCCCCCTAAACGTTAGCCTCCCCTAATTATTAATATTATACTTACTAATTTAAACCTTAGCCTTTATATCTAGTACGAAGCTCTAAAGCTAGTAGGTAACTACGTAGTATATAGCTTTATATATTATATCCTTCCTTATAATTTCTAGCTATAGCGCTTATAGTTTAGGGTTACTATTAAAAACTATAGTATTTAGGATATTAATATAGCCCTTCTAACTTCTCCTTACTAGGGGGCTAACTATAGCGTCCCTATAGGGGTAAGCGCGGTCTAGTATTAGCTATAAGACCCTCCCCTATTTCTACTTATTATCTTACCCTCATAGTATATCCTACTCTCTCTAAGAGAGGGCGTTAGGAGCTATTACTTCCCTACTAGGGTAGTATTTAATAATAAAATTATACTAAGATAGCTCCTCTACTTACTAGCTCTAGCGCTCTATAAAGCGCTACTTCTTTATAAAATATTTAAGCCCCTAGTAGTTAGTTAGTACCTTAAAGGTAGTTATATTATATAGCTCCGCTCTCTATATATATAGGTAAGAAAGGACTACTAGGAGCTCCTTATTATAAATAGAGTAGTTATATTCTATAGGTAAGAGCTTCTATAAGTAGAACGCTATAGAGCGCTAGGTACTATCCGGGTTAACTTATAAGAGTACCCCTCTTAATATAAATCCTAAATAGTTAGTTTTAATAATAATCTTATTCTCTAGATTAAACTAGTAGAGTACTAGCTAGGTATTAAAAAGCTACTTAAGATATAAGAAGGCTCGTTTTTAATTATCTCCTTACTAGAACGTTATATTCTTCCTAATAAGTAGTATAAGTAGTTTAATAATATCCCTATATTCTAGTATAAATATACTATAATAGTTTATAAACCCTAGGAAGCTCTAGACCCCCTTTAGGGAGGTAGGGGTTAACTACTTAGTAATCGCCTATAGTTTCTTAGGGTTATAGGAGAGACCCTCTCCCGCTATTATAATAAACCCTATATACTTAACCCTCTTAATTAAGAATTTATACTTTATAGGGTTAAGGTTTAGGCCTATATCTACTAGCTTCTAGAGGACCTCTTAGACCTTCTTCTTATTGAGCTCGGAATTACGCCGCAGCCCCTTCGCAAAAAGACTATAACAAATTCACCTAGTTCGCAGGTATAATTCGGGAAATACTATATAGGTATTTTAACCTATACCCTCTACTAGTTAAGGAAAATAATATAGGAACCCTATACGTTCCTACTACTCGCAAGCAAACCCTCTAAATATCACTACATAAAGTCGGACGCGCGCCGCACCGGGGCCGATTACATCGGAGCCGAACGGGCCTATTGTCAGGAGGCGCGGAGTTAGAAGGTCTGTTGCACTTGAGCAGGTAAAATCACTATGCAGTGGCCAGAGGCCAGACCTTCTTCTTATAGTCTTCCCTTATTCTATCTAAATAACTTAATATATTATTTATATAAGTAGTAACGAAGTTATTAAGGAAGTCCTATAAGGTATTATTAATATATTACTAGAAGCTAGTAGGGGCGCTAGTTAAGCTAAATAAGTAGATTATTTATTTAAATAACTTATACTAGATATAGAATATAGTTCACTCCTAGAACTCCTTTACTACTCTTAACTTATAGAAAGCTATTATTATATCTAGCTTAGTATACTACTTAGCTATACTTACTTAGTATAGTATCTTAGAGATTAGTAGGAGAGGGTAGTAGTCTATCTTTATAATTATATAAAAAGCCTTATAGTTAATATAGAAACGAATTCCCCTACCTAGCTTCCTTATAAAGAGTACTAGTACCCTAGTAAGTAAGCTACTAGCTCTAATAAACCCCTTATCTAGGAGGTCTTATAGGGTCTTTTTTTAATACTAGTAGCTCTTCTCTTAATATACTATAGAGGGGGCCCTAGGGGAGTAGTAGCTCCCTCTTATCTAGTCCTAATATAAAGTTAATCTAGTAGTTTACTCCTAATTACTTAGGGGGTAGTAGGTAAGCTTTATTAGGGTTAAATAGGTTAGGAAACTCCCTTAAGACCTAGTTTAGTAAATAGTATTATTAATCCTCTTTTAATCTTAGGTTTAAGGCTTTTTTAATATTAGATAAGCTAATATCTTATATTAATACCTTTTTAATACCCTCCTAGTACTTACCCCGTTATCTCACTAGGTATTAGTAAATTATAGAGAACGAGGGTATATTAAGGAACCTCGTAGCCCTTATTTCCTTTATAAGGGGAGTTTCTTCTTAGTCCTTTAGGTATAGCCTAACTTATCCCCTCCTATAGTATACTTAGTAAGCTATAACGTTATAAATAACTTAGCTCTATTCTATCTAAGGGCGCCCTAAGAGGATATTAGGATCTAGGCTATTAACTATATATATAAAGATACGCTAGGTATAGCTACTTATTTCTAAGTTAAATATTATTATACCTAGCGTATTACCTAGTAATAATCTACTAAGTATATACCCTATTATAAGTTAATATCTCTTCTTAATATATAGAAAGTAGAGGTATTAAGCTAGGGAAAGGTTAATTATTATATAAGTATTACTCCTAGTATCTATTAGAATATAAGCTAGATATCCTCTATTAACTCTAATATAAATAATAATAAGCTTATTATTAGCTAGCTATTCCTATTTATATTCTTCTTAACTTAATATCTCCTCCTTACTAAGCTCTAGGGCCTAATTCCGCTCTAGAGTTAGTCTTTTCCTAACTCCTTATCTTCTTCTAAGGAGTTAGTTACTACTTAGTAGTTATTTATAACCTTATAGTATACTATTTCTTCTTTTAAGGTTTTTACTTTTATAACCCTAGATAGCTAGTCCTCCTTATTAGAGTAGCGCTAGGTAATATAGCCTCTAGTTTTATAAGCGTAATAAGTATAGGGGTCCCTCGTGCCCTTCTAAGGTTATTAGTATTATACTAGGGAGGTACTTAAGGAGGATCTAGAGTTTTAGTAGTTATAATATCTTACTTCCTTAACTTATAAGATATATACTACTCTAGTTATATAGGTATCCCCCTTAGTATCCTTAGTAATAGGTCTCTAGTAAGTTACTAGGTAGTTACTAGTAACCTTCTAGCGCTCTACTTTCTATATAGTACTCTAGACCTTTAAGAGCTAGCTACTATAATTAGCTAGTAAGTTAATAGTAATTAGCTAGTCCCTTAGCCTAGGGGTAAGGGAGGCCTCTAGAAGTAAGATCTAGACTTAGCTAGGCTAGTTTATATTACTTATATTAGCTAGTATTTATTTAAATCTTAGTAAGAAGGTTACTAGGGATTTATTCTCTTTCTATTAGAAGGTCTATAGTTAAGCTACGGGTTATAACTAGATATTTAAGTCCTTATACGTCTAGTCTAGGTAGGCTATAAAGTCCTTAGGGTTATATTTCCCCCTACCCCCCCTAGCTCTATAGAAAGTAGAGACTACTTACTAGGCTATAGTATTTTAATAGGAGTTAATAAGGTATTATATCTCTATATCTATAGTATAGAACGCCCTATCTATAGTAATCTTATACCTTATTTACTATACCTAGGTAGTATATTCCTTCTATTTACTTAAAACCTTTAGGAGTAGGGGTAATAGCTTCTAGCGTACTATACTAGGTATTACTAATACCTTACTAGTAGTACTTATAGGGGTCTACGTAGTTACGCGTTAGCTATTCCCCTACTTAACCTCCTATAATTATTACTAGAGGGACTCTATTATTACTACTAAATTAGCTTGCGATAGCTTATCTTAAGTTTTAGCTATATTATTATTAACTATCTTATTAACTAGTAGGGAGCAGCGCTCGACCTATCGTTATTATTATAGTAATAACCTTAAATATATAAGGGGTTAGACCTAAGTTTATTTAATATAAAGTTATTATAATACTATTTATTTAAGCTAAAGAGGAAAAAGGGGAAGTTTTCCTCTCTAGTAGAGATTTTACTAGTCTATAGGGAATAACTAGGTAGGCCCAAGGTAGGCCCAAGGTAGGCCCTAGGTAGCTCCTTAAGGCGGTAAACCTAGGCAGAAGCCTAGGTAGGCTTAACCTAGGCGTAGCCCGTAACAAGTCCTTAGATATACTAAGCGCGCTAAACGTCTTTGTTTTATAATCAGGCTTTAGTTATAATACTCTTTCTAATCTACTTATCTATTAACAGCGTTTTAAGTAGTAGGTTCCTTATTTATAATATATATCCTATTATTCTACTAAGTTCTTCTAAAGCCTTCCTCTTAAGCGCCTTAGTAGTCTTTTACTAGGCTCTAATACTACTTTAACGCTCTATTAGATAGGTCTTTAAGCTTATACTTATTTATAGAGCTATTCTATCTTTTATTCTTTACTTTTAAATATAGTAATAAGTTTATCTATATTTATAGCATCTTTATCTATTTAAATAATATATATTAGTAGGTAACCTTTCTATTTAACTAGATATTATACCTTTCCTTATATAAGGGTTCGCTTCTTAAGAATATTTTTAATCTCAAAATCCTTATATATTCTAAGCTAATAAATATTATTATCTTTCTTAAGATTAGCTAAACCTTAGTAGTTATCTTAATAGTTAAATAGGTTATTACTAGGGGCTAGTACTAGTATAAGCTAGATAATAGATATAACTAGATAAATATTGATATTAGGTAGAATATTAAGGTAGTATACTAACTTATTAATATATTTAAGGACCTTAAATAGAATACGCTAGTAGCTATACTTTAGATTTAGCTATCCTAGTAGGTAATATCCTAATCCTATCTTAAGGTATACCTAGTTACTAGGCTTAAAGGTAATAAAAGAAAAAAAAAAGTTTTTATTATATTATTCCTTTATATATAGCTAGGCTATTATAATTGAAATGTTTACTTCCTCTTAGAAGATTCTATAGTTTATCTTAGGATTAGTATTATTTAACATATTCAATACGTTATTAGTATTCCTATTATATAGTATTTAGTTTAGTAAATAACTAATAACTTATAAGTAGGCGTTGCTAAGGTTATATTAAAGGCTTAGTAGTAATATTACCTAGTTATTATTAACGAGGTTAAGGAAGTAACAAATAGCTAGTTTAATAGTTTAGTTCTTACGTTCTAAAATACTATTACTTTAAGGATAATATATTATTAAGAATCTTAATTTTATATATAATTTAGCTTATAGTGCGGTTTGAAATTCTAATAAGAACTTCTAGTTATAATTAGATATAATAGCTTTTAGGATTCTCTAGTTACTATATTAGAGGTTATAAAAAAGGAGGCGTCCCTAGATCTTAGTAGTATATATTAAGTAACCTAGGATAAGAAGTATTGCTTTAGAGAACTTATTAGTTATAATAAGTACTATATTAAGTAATAGGAAGTTCTCTACTTTATAGCCTAAATAATATAAAGGTATTTTAAGAAGTCTAATAATAAAGTCTATAGTAATTATATAGAAGGGAATAGCTAGCGTTAATATTAGCTATATTACGCTAAGTAGTAGTTAATATTCTATATTTATTATTCTATATTATAGGTAGTTAGCTACGTAGTTATTAACTTATTATTTAAGACGTAGCATATAAAAGTGTTTATTAATAGCTCTCTATATTTATTCCTTACTAAAGTAATAGTAGTTATTATAAGCTTCTTTAATAAGTAGCGTTACTAACTTTCTTAGAACGTAAAGCCTTTATTTATTAATATAAGGGTTAATATAATAAAGGAGACTATTATATATAACGAAGTTAAGGTCTATATTATCTACGTTTTTATAGAGTGTTTTATATACTCTACTCTAGGACTTAGAGCTAGGATATAATTAGATAAGCTTAGTCTTAAAGTTATTATTAAGAGATACCTCTATTATAAAGTTAATACCTATTAGTATATTATCCTATATTTTATTAAGTTCCCTAATGTTTTTAATAGGGATTTCTATTATAAGTAGGTATAATAATATATCTATTATAATATTTAACGTTCTAGAGATATAATAATATACTAGGGAGAATTAGCTAAGGTATTCTAATAATAATATAAGTTATAAGTTAGACCTCGTCTTATTCTCTAACTATAGTAATATTTATTTAACGATATTATATATTACTAAATAATTAGTAAGTACTATTATAAGGTCTCGTCTTAATATATATAATATTAGCTAATACCTTTTTACTACCTATACTAGGTAAGTAACTTTGAGTTTAATAGGCTAATCCTTCTATTTAGCTTAGTTAAGGGCCTTACTAATGTAAGTAATTAGGTATATATTAGTATACTTAATAGGGTTATAATACTAAACGCGCTCAGCGCGGTCATCCCGCTCAAGGACGCCCAACGCGTTCAACGCGTTGAACGTACCTAAACGCGTTAACCCTTATAAAAGGGCCTATCGCCTTTAAGGAGAAAACCTTCTAAATTATAGAACTTTTACTTATATTTTTCGCTTATTATATAGATTATATTAATTAGTATTATACCCTTAATAGTTAGCTATATCCCCCTATAACTAAGAATATCCCTTATAATTAAAAAAGGTATTTAACTATATAAATAGCTAACCCTATTAAGTTTATATAAAATAATATCTTAATAGTTAATAATTATAAGTATTATATATTATTAAAAGCCTCTAAACTTCCCCTTTCTTTTAACTAAGAAATATTAATAAGAAATATTAACTCTTTATTATTCCTCTTAACTAAGAGATATCCCTAAGAGATATTAAACCCTAAAGATTTCCTTAACTAAGGAATATCCTAAAGAAATAATAAACCTCTCTAATAATAATACCTTATAAGCTATTTTCTAATTATAAGGTTTAAGAAGGTCTTATATCTAACCTTTTAGAACCTATTAACTATTTAATTATTATTAACCTTATAATAAGGCTTAAGTAATACCTTAATAAGCTTTATATATTATTTACTTAGATTAAATATACCTTTCTTAAGTTAGCTATAGAAATAAATATTATAGCTATTACTTATAAGAACTTTAAATAACGTTTAGTTAACAACTATAAATATATTTAAAAGTTATTATTATAGAGAGAAGTATATAAGACTACTTAGTATATTTAGAATAAGCTCTTATAAGTATAGATAACTAACTTATAACTATTTACTAATACTATTAGATAGTAATATTACTTTAACCTCCCTTATTATAATTAATATATTAAAATAAAGGCTAAATAGAGCTAGACTCTAGACCTAATACTCCCTTTTAAAGAGAATAAAGAGAGAGGAGGCTATAAAACCCTAAGAGCTAAAGCTATAAATAAGCTAGATATCCTAAAACCTATATCTAAACTTAATATAATAATAATCTCTAAAGCTTTCTTAATACTCCTATTAACTCTAGAGGAATATTATAGGTTTAAATAAAGTTTTATAAATAGTTTATAACTCTTACTTCTTGAACTTATATTAAAAAATATAACTCCTATATTAATACTAGAGCTAAGCTTAAATATATTCTATATATTATTTAAAAAGAAGTAAAGATATATCAAGTACTTTATTCCTAACTTAAGGAAAAGGAATAAGTAGCCCTCTTATACCTAAGCTAAATAACTTATAAAGTTACTCTAGTACCTATAGCTAGGGTAAGTAATATAATAAGATAGGTACCTAGGAACTAGAAGCTAGACTTTTAAACCTTAATAAAAGTAAAGGATATAATTAAGATATTAAATATATAGAGGACGCTCCTCTACTACTATTACTACTTATACTACCTAGAGATACTAATAATAGAGGTAATAATAATAACCCTAAGGGCTAAAATAGTAAAGGAGGTAGCCCTAGCTATAATAATAATAATAGCTAAAGCGATTAATACCTTTAACTACTAGCTAGGCTAAGAGATATTATTAAATTATAATCTAACCCTAATAAGTTCTTAGTTAGCTATAGCCTTTCTATATTCCTTCTCTCTATTAATAAAGAGGGGGTAGTATAAGTAATAGCTAGTATATTAGTTATAAAACCTAGGTATAGTATTCCTCGTTTTAAGACTAATATAATTAGGTTATTTAATCTACCTCTATATAATAATAAAGTTAATAATATATATATTAATAGTAATTTAAAAACTATCTATCAAAATATATATCGTTTTATTAATACTATTAATAGCTATATTAAGTTAGATAATAGGGACTCAGCTATAGCTACCCTTAACCTATATTAAATCTTATTAAGGTTTACCTCGGACTAATATTATATAAACCTAATTTTTAATAAGAAAGTAGAACTTAAGGACCCTAATTATAAATTAAATTATTAGAAAGAGTTATTACTTAAACGTTTTTATTTACCCTATAAAATTACTAAAGCACGTTTAACTAAGGAGAGGTATATCTTATATAATATATATAATTAATATAATATTTAATATTAGATAACTAAGGTTACTTAACTTTATAAGGATATAGACGAGAGCGAATCTAAGGTATTAATTATTATATATAATAAGATAGATATAGAACTAGTTATTAATATTCCTTAGCTAACTAGTAATACGAACTACGATAAGTTTATTATAAGCTTATAAAAGATAGTCCCTAGCTAGTATTAAATAGTTACTAAAAGATCCTAGCGAGTATTAGCTTAACTATCTATTAAGACGACCTGTATAGGAACTATAATAACGCGATTATTACTAAAGGAGACCTTAAAGGTAGACTATACTGCTACTACTCGTTACCTATACTATATAAACCTAAAGGAGACTATATCTAGCCTATTATAATTACGACCTATAAAGTAAGCTATTAATATTACTATTAAACCCTTATTAGGCTCCTCTTATAGGGAAATTTAGTTTAACTAAAGATAAAGGCCTGAATACTAATATAAATAGCCTAGTTAATACGTTTAGTATTCTTAACTACCTAGTTAGCCTTTAGTATATATAACAAAGGGGACTAGTCGCGAGTAAGTAGAAGAGGAAGTATATACTTTATTAGATAAGGGCGACTTTAACTATATCTAGTATATTAAAGCTAGCGAGGATTTAGATTTATATAAAGAAGACTTAGTTATTAGTACTAATAATAAGGATAACTAAGAGTAATAAGAAGACGATCCCAAGTATATTAACCTAGTTACTTAACCTAGTTATTATTATAAATACCCTCTAGGTTATATCCCTAGATATAAGGATAAGTACCCTATTTTTAATATTAACTTATTCTAAAATTAACTCCTTAAGGATCCCGGAATCTACTCTTATAAAATATACCTTAATAATACTAAGCTATATACCTACTTTAAGAGTATCGTCTTATATTAGACCCTTCTATCCCCCTAGCTAAATATAACGCTTATTAATCCCGTTAAGCTATAGTAATATATCGTTATACGTTTATATTATTATATATATACTAAGATTATTATCCGAGGCTATCGCAACGGACTACTAATCGTAGTCTATATTAATACTAGTGCGGACTACTTAGTTATAAGTAAAGCCTACCTATAATAGTTCTGCACCCTCTTAAGAGAACCTAAGGTATTTAAGCTCTAAGGTATAAGAAGCCTTAAGACTATTACCTAAGTAACGTTTATAATTCTTATATAAGGATAATAACCTAATAGTTATATAATAACTACTAAGCTCTATATAAGTATATAGCCTATCTTATATTTAAATACTAATCTACTTATAGTATAAGACTTTAATATACCTAATAGGCTTAAAATTCTAAACTTAGAATTATATATCTAGATCGCATCCTGCGATAATATTCGAATTCCCTCTTAGATCTATTTAAAAGTCCTTTTAAAAGTTTATATAATATATAGTTTAAGAAATATAACTATCGCGCTATATAATCGCTCTATTATTTAAATTAATATACTATTAGTAAAATAGAGTCCCTTCTATTTAGCCTAAAGCACGAAGGGTATATATATATATATAAGTAATTTACTATTTATTCCTATTATTAATAACGCTCCTTACTTATTAAAGATTAAATAAAGCACTAAGCTTAGAAGCCTAGCGCCCTTTAAGTTTAATAAATACCTTAAGCTAATAACTCGCAATTAACTATAAATAGCCTTTTTAATATTATTATATAAGGATCTAATATATTACGCTCTTTTTAGCCTTTCGGATCGCAAGCTTATAATACTTATTTAGCTACTAGGACTATTAGTTAATAAATAAGTAGAGATCTCTAACCGCAATAGCAAGGAAGCGCTCGCTAACTAAGGCGTAATAAAGGATAATATAACACTAAATTATAGAGATATCTATAAGGGGAATATTAATCTAAATAGTAAGATAGGTATAACTAAGCCTAAAAACTTACTAATAGTTATTACTAAGGAAGGTATATATATCTATAACTAAGACGCTAAAGCTATTTAACGCCTTAAAGAGGTTATATTATATTACCTTATTATTTAGAAAGACTAAGGACTAATTAATCTTCTAGAAGACTAATACCTTAAGGTTAAACTTATTAAAAGATAGTAGAATATAAACGTTAGATAATAACCTTATCCTATTAGTAAAGAGCATAAGAAACTTATTAATAAAATATTAGATAAGCTCTATACTTAAAATTATATAGAATAGGGTAACTCTAGACCTATACTATTTAGAGCCCCTATATTGGTTATATAGCAAATTATAAATAATAAGTATAAAGGTTAGATAGTTATAGACCTATATACTCTTAATAAAGCTATAATCCCTAATATATACTCTATATTATTATATCAAAACGTTATTAAACGCCTTTATAATAAACTATAAATTACTATAGTTAATACTTAATCCTTCTTCTATTAATTTCTTATTAAGAAGGAACATTAAGATCGATTTACTATAATTAGCTACTAGGGATAAGAATGCTTAAAGGTAGTAATTATAGCATTCTATAATTTACTTACTTATACTTAATATATTATAAATAGACTCCTATAACTATATAAGTAATATACCTACGTATTTATTAATAATATTACTATCGCCTCTAAGGACCTTAATACTTACCTTAAGCACCTTAATATAATTCTTAAACTCTTTATAGATATTAAATTCTTGCTTTTAATAAAGAAGTTATTTATTAGATACCTTTCTATTGAGCTACCTAGCTTTACTATTAATATATTTAGACTATTAAATACTTAAGACTATATTAATACTATTAAGAAGATTAAGTACCCCTATAATCTCTACTAGCTTAAATACTAAAAAGGTATATCTAGTTTTTTATAATATATAATACTATACTATAGTTATTATATTTAACCGCTCTAATAGAATAAAACCACGTTACTTACCTAAGCCCAAGCTTAAGGGAAGGATAAAGGCGCTATAAGAAAGGTCTTCTATTAAAAGATAAGTTTTATACCTACGCTAGAAGAAGTAGCTAGCTTTAATAATATTAAGGATATTTTGATAGTAGATAACGCCTTATTCTATTATAACTCTAATAGGGAGTAGAAAGGGCTAGAACCGATAGGAACTAGAAAGATAATAAATAATATAGCTCTACCTATAAATAGGTAAGAGTATTAAGAGTAGGCTTAAAAGATATATAGAATAATTCGCAGATCTAATTAAAAGAGATCATCTAAATTAAGCATAGATTCGCTAAGAAAATACTAAAAAACGAGATATATAGTTATTAAGGTACTAATTATAATAATATCTCCGCTATCTTCTTATTTACTATACTCCTCTCTTCTACGCTCTACTCTACGCTCTACTCTATAGTCTTCTTATAATAGGTCTATACGCTAAGGGAGTTTTCTAAAGGTTATATAGCTAAGTCTATCTTATCCTATTCTAATTATCCCCTTAAGACTTTTTATAATATTATAAAAGAGAGTCTTAAAAAAATAAATAAAACTACTTTATAGAAATAATAAATAAACTCTATTTATAAACCTAATCTATTAATAATATCTTCTAAATAGGCAATCTTATTATTAAAAAGGTCCTTTAGGTTTAGCTATTTTCTACTATAAGTTATATCTTAATAATAGCTTTACTACCTCTTCTTCTTTATTATACTCCTTATCCTACTCTAATCCTTAATATAGCTAAAACTACCTATCTTATTACGCTAGGCGTGAGAAGTTATAATAGTATGCTCCCTCGGGTATATTCTACTTAATCTAATCCTATTAGTTAACCCTCTACTAGATATAATCTATATAGCTATAGTTATACTTATTTAAAGGACTAGGCCTCTTAGGATATAATAATATATCTATAAGTATAGTTCTTAGGCGTTACTTAATAGTTATACTATAACTTAGTATCTATAAGACCTATAACTAAAGCTAATATCTAAGGTATTTAAGCTTATTATCTAGTATTTTAGATAAAGCGGACCTAGATAATACTAATAATTTATAAATAGGTTGAGGAATATCTATTATAAGAGATAGCGTAATATTATTATTATTTCTAAAGTCTACTACGTTATTATCTATAAGTAAAGGAGTAAGAAAGTATAAAGAGAAGAAAAGTTCTTTTTTAAAGTCTTCTTAGCCTAATAGAGTATCTTATAGAGCTATATTATTATTAATAATTAAATTATAGAACTTTATAGTAATTATAGATATATATTAAGTAACTAAGAGGATTTCAGAGTTAGAGAATAAGATACTATTACTTAAAGTTATACTACTAAAATATAGAGATAGTAATCCTTCTTAAATTAGAGCTCTAGCTTATTTAATATATTAGAGACTATATATAAATCTATCCCTCTATTAAACTAAATTAATTATATAGGTATTAATTAATAGGAGCTTTTAGAGTTATAGAGGAGCTCCTATCTTATAATACTATATATTAAGATCCTATATATCCTTAATAAGGCGCTAATTATTATTATAGTCTTATATAGAGTTATAATAGAAGTAGTAGCTAGTTAACTAGTCTATAAGAATCATAGCCTAGTAATAATTACTATAGTTTAATAGGAAGAAGGCCCTAGTAGTATCCTAGAGATTCTTTACCTCTACTCTTTTAAGCTCTATAGAAGCTTTATTTATTTCTTTCTTAGGTTACTAAGCTAGCTTATAGATTAGGGTATAGATATTATAAGGGTAACCCTTAATTATAAACTTAAAAAGGGCTATAACTTCTAAATTATCTAAGTTTTCTTATCTTATAAGCTTCCCTTATATATTATAGAGGTCTAATAAATATTCTACTTAAGCTAAAGTTATAATAAGTAACCCTCTTTTATATTAGGTTATTAAGTAATTTATAAACTCTTAGCTCTATTATATATATTATAAGATTACTAGTATAGGCTTATCTTTATTTAGTATAGGGTTCCCTTTAGGTTTTATAATATTAAATCCTACTAAGGTATTAGTAGGGCTAAATATAATATCTATTAGGGTAGTAGGGGCTAAGTATAGTAATATAGATAGTTTTATAGACCTAGGGTAATTAAGATACTTTATAAAGTTAGTAGGTTATTATAAGTTATAATCCCTCTTCTACTTCTTATAGTTATTCCTTCTTTTTATATTCTAGATATTTAGTCCTTTTAATAATCCTTTGTCTCTATTAGACTCTTTTAGATTAATAAG
This sequence comes from Colletotrichum ledebouriae, assembly GCA_036785755.1. Taxonomy (NCBI): domain Eukaryota; kingdom Fungi; phylum Ascomycota; class Sordariomycetes; order Glomerellales; family Glomerellaceae; genus Colletotrichum; species Colletotrichum ledebouriae. The sequence goes on from JAVHLU010002453.1 coordinate 13,760, forward strand.
AACTATTAGACTAGTTTATAAATTAGTATCTATAGGTACTAGTAAGTTAATATCTATTTTATATAGAGAAGAAACCTCTAGGTCTATAAATTAAAGGGTGTACTTAGCTATTTAATATTTAATATCTTCTTAAGCTATCCTTTTCCTAATATCTTTATCTCTTAATTTAAAGTATTAATTATATAGAATTCTACTTACCCTTAGTTAGGTTTAATATCCTTTAAGAGGTATTTTATTAATAAAAGCTTTTAATAAATAATTAATCTAAGCTTAATACCTTATTTTAATAGGCTGCTTTAGAGGTACTAGGCTTCTAATCTATATAAAGGACCTAAGCTAATTAATAGAGTAGAGACTAGAGGCTTATAATAAAAAGTCTATATATTAAAGTTCTACTAGGTATAGTTATCTTATTAAAACTTCCTTAGCTTTATATCTTAGTAGAAAGCTCCTAGTAATAAATATTAGAGTTTATAGTTATTATTTAGCTCCTCTCCTTAATTACTAATTATTATAAAACTAGTTTCTCCTATCTTATAAGTTAATTAATAGACCTATAATAACTACTTTAATAAGCTTAGGTACTTATGGATAAATAAGGAGTATATTAGGGGACTTAGCTTTAATTTAGGTAATTGTAGTATCTCTTATATCTCTATCTTTAAAATTATCTTCTATACTTCTAACTATCTTATAATAGAGTAGTTAGCTAGGCTTAGTAAGCCTCGTAATATAGCAAGTAATTACTAAGATATCCTTAGTATATATTAGAGTTATTATTTTAAGTATACTAATAGTATTAAATATACTAGCTATAACTTATTATAAGTATAAGGGGTAAATTATCTCCTCTACTACTTCTAAGGTCTTATTCTAATATTTAATAAGGATATATTTTAATATTATATTAAAAGGGTGTATCTAACTAAGGATATTATTTATCTTAGGTAGAGGGCGCGTATTATATTTAATTAACTAAGGCTAGTAACTAAGCTTATTAGGAGGCCTAAAGCCTAGGATATCTTTATTATTTTATCCCTATACTTAAAACCTACTTATACTTAGTTTACTAAGTATAAGCTCTATTAAAAGTCTAATTTTAAGGATAGAAAGGTTTAAGGATCTTAACTCCTAGATCTATATATCTAATACTTTATTATTATAAAAGATAACTTTCCCTATTATAATATATTAAGAGAAAAGTTAATAAGTAGAAAGTATAAGTAATTTATAGATTAAAGAGCTAAATAGAAGTAATATTTAAAGAAAAGGGGGAGCTATAGTATAGTAGTTAATATTATATAATTAGTAGATAAATTAAGTTTAAAAATAAATAATATATATAAAGGGGAGAGAGAAACTAGAGGGCCTTAAGGGTAAGGAGTATATTTTTATATCTACTAATTATTTTAATAATATAATAATTTATTAGTAGCCTATAGAAGGAATAATTAACTCTCCTCCCTCACCCTCCTTAGCTTTAATAAAGTAAAACGAAGTTAGGATAAAAAACCTATAATAAATAGAATAGTAAATTATAGTAGTTATATATAGGGAAAGAATAAAGGAAATAATAGTTAGTAGTAGCTATTAAAACGAGTAGCCTAGTTATAAATTAAATAAATATTCTCCTCTATCCTCTATTATTAACTTCTCCCCCTTATAATAACTACTTTTAGCTAGCTACTTTAATTTTTATTTAACCCTTTTATACTTTCTCTCTTATATCTATAAATTATATCTTCTTATTATAGCTAATTATAACTTCCTTATCTTAGGTATTAAAAATACTAATTAACCTCGCCCTTATTATTTCCTATTTATAATAACCCTTTAGGTCCTTAGCTTTAATATACCTATACCTAAAATAAAGAAAAATAATATACCTCTTTTTATCTAGTATTCTAATAACTAACTTTAGGTATTCCTTCTCTTCTTTTTAATATCCCTATACCCTCTAGCTAATAATTATAATTCTTAAGTAGCTATAAGCTTTATTTAGCTCTAACTTAATATCCCTAGTAATAAATACTTAGAAGTAGCCTTTATACTATAGATATTCTCTAATAAGATTACTAAGGTAATAAAGCTAGCTTTTTAGAAGGCTTATCTTAGTAAATAGGACTTCGAATAAATATTTAGAGTAACTAAAAGGTCTAGAGAATTCTATTATTAAGTCTTTATTTATACCTCTACTACTTTCCTCGCTATCTTATAGGAGACGAAAGTCTTTTAGTATATAGTAGCTATATATAGCTTATTTATTTAATCATAAGGTAGTTATAATATAATACCCTATATTTACTATAAAGAGCGGGCCTATGCTACTAAGAACCCTATATTAGGTATTTATATTTATAAACTATACTTCGAGTATATCTTAATACTAGGTACTCCTTATACTTACTACTTCTTTTATAAAACTTAAGAGAGTTACTTATATAATAATCTAAGTATCTATAAGCGTTATAGGTATAGAATTAAGTATATTAATAAGGTAAGGAGGAGTAGAGAATTTAATAGTATTAAGGAGATCCTATAATCCTAAATTCTAATAGATATTATAGTTATAGCTATAGCTAAGTTTAACCTCTTGCTCCTTTATAAGAAATACTATTAATAAGCCTAGGAATATTATCCTAAAGCTAGGTTTATATACTCTTATTACCCTTTTATAATAAAGCTACCTCTAGAGTTTAACTTTATAGAAATTATAAACTACTTAGGGCTTTATATTATAAATTAGGGTAGGAAAATAGGGTTTCTAGATATATTTATATAGTATATAGGGGGGGGGTAAAAAAGGAAAAGAGAAGAATAAGCTAGTTAGGTTTTAATAAGAAATTAAGGCGAATATTATATAAATAGGTCTATAAAGCTAAGGTTAAAGCGTATCTAGGTATAAAAATTAATATAATCCTTTTTATAAATATCCTTCTCTTTCTCTTTAGTAAAAAGTAATATAGTATTAGTAATAATCCTTTCTAGGGAAAAAGGGGGGGGTAAGAAAAGTCTACTAATATCTTTACTAGGGGCTAGTAATTATAATTTTAATACCCTCTCTCCCTTTCTCTTTTTCTCTCTTATCTTTAGGTTATTAATCTTATATTTATTTAGTAAAGAAGAGTAGCTTTAATATTATTCCTAGGAGGTTAAGGATCTTATACTTTCCTAGGCTTAATTATCTTACTATAACTACTAATAGATATTAAAGTTATTTAGGCTATTATTATATTAAATAGTAATAAGGGGCGTGCTTTAAATAAGTAAGGAGTTATTAATACTATCTCTTACCCTTATTCTTAAAGTTTAGAAATATTATCCCTAGATTTTTAAACTTTTAAACTAAGAGATAAAAGGAAGGGAAAATTAGAATAGGCCTATAAGTTATTTATTAAAATAAGTTATAATAAAAGAAACCTTATATATCCCCTAGATCCTCTATTTTAATATACTTCTTTTCTTTCTCTTTTAATATTTTAAGAATCTTAATAACTAGTTATTATTTAGTTTTTAAAGCCTTAATTATCTTCTCTAAATCCTTTAAATACTATTTTAATTATATTATTATATATAATAAATCCTCCTCTTCTTCTTAATTACTTTCCCTAGGTACTATAAGTTCCTCCTCCTCTTCCTTAGGTATATAATTATTATACTCTTTATTTCCTAGTATTAAGAAGACCTTTACTAGGTTCCGTTTTAAATTAGATCTATAAATATCTAAATTACTTAGTTCCTAATACCTTTTAGGAGCTTAAATAAATTTATAAAGTTAATTTCTACTAAATATCTTTCTAATAACCTTATTACTTATTAATATTACTAATTAATATAATAGAGCTTTCGGAGCTTATAAAAGAATATAGAAGGGGCCTTGCTATTAGTAGTTAAGCTTTTTAATAGACGACTTATTAATAGAGCCCTTAATATTAAATACTAGTACTAAATTACCTACTTCTACCCTCTCCTTTCTTATAGTCCTCTTATATTAACTATTATAGTATTCTATAGTCTTCTTATATTAAGTATTGTAAGAATAGGTATATAGGTAGCAAAAGGGGCGGTAAAACAGCCTGAATAATAGATATTAATAGGCTGAGTAATATGGTGATAAAAGCTAATAAATTTGAGCATAAGGAGGTATTTTCCCTGGAATTAATTGATAGTATTAATGATGTTATTATTGATAATATTATTGATGATGTTGTTGTTGTTTCTAAGTTATAAATCCTGCCCTCACGAAGTGAGGGGTAAGATATTCTGAAACGTAACTACAAAGCAGTAGCTTATTAAGTAGAAATCGCGCTCGGATCACTATGTGATCCGTGCGTAACTTCTATATATTTATAGCTATAAAGCTAAGGATTATAAATATATATATATATATAAGGTTATTGCTATTATTAGAATTTATATAGATTTTTAAAGTATTTATTCCATGAAGGAAAT
>JAVHLU010002454.1:0-18200 GCA_036785755.1 Colletotrichum ledebouriae
AATCTTTATAATATTAGTAATAATCTTTTCTAGCTTAGAGGGGGGGGGGGGGGGGGTGGGAAGGGTCTACTAATATCCTCCCTAAGGGCTAATAAATACGATTTTAATACCCTCTTTCTTCTTCTCCTCTTCTCTCTTATCTTTAGGTTATTAATCTTATATTTAGTTAGTAAGGGGGGGGGTCTTTAGTATTATTACTAAGAAGTTAAGGGTCTTATATATCCCTAGGCTTAATAATCCTACTATAATTACTAATAGATATTAGAGTTATTAGAATCTAGGCTATTATTATATTATATAGTAGCGAGGAGGCGTATTTAAATAGGTAGGGAGTTACTAATACTATCTCTTACCCTTATCCCTAAAGTTTAGAAATATTATCCCTAAGACCTTAAACCTTTAAAATAAGAGATATAAGGAAAAAGGAATAAAAATAGGTTTATAAATTATTAATTAAAATAAGTTATAATAAAAGAAATATTATATATTTATTAGTTCCTCTATCTTAATATACTCCTTCTCCCTTTCCCTTAATATATTAGGAATTTAATAACTAGTTATTTTTTAGTTTTTAAAGCCTTAATTACTTTCTCTAAATCCTTTAAATACTATTTTAATTATAATAAATCCTCCTTTTTATCCTAATTACTTTCTCTAAGTACTATAAGTTCCTCCTCCTCTTCTTTAGATATTTAATTATTATACTCTTTATTCTCTAGCGCTAGGAAGACTTCTACTAGGTTTCTTTCTAAATTAGATCTATAAATATCTAAGTTACTTAGTTCCTAATACCCTTTAGAAGCTTAAATAAATTTATAAAATTAATTCCTACTAAACGTCCTTCTAATAACCTCATTACTTACTAAGGTTATTAATTAATATAATAGAGTATTTAGGGCTTATAATAGGATATAATAAGGGCCTTATTATTAGTAGTTAAGCTTTTTAATAGATAGTTTATTAATAGAACCCTTAATATTAAATACTAATACTAAATTACCTACCTCTAGCCTCTCCCTTTTTATAATCCTCTTATATTAACTATTATAATACTCTATAGTTTTCTTGTATTAACTATTGTAAGAATAGGGGTATAAGTAGCAAAGGGGATGCTAACAGACTGAATAATAGATATTAATAGGCTGACTAATATAGTGATAAAAGCTGATAGATTTAAGCATAAGGGAGTATTTTTCGATGGACTTTTGATGGAATAATTTAATATAAAATTATTATTATTATTGATATTATTTCTAAGTTATAAATCCTGCCCTCACGAAGTGAGGGGTAAGATATCCTGAAATATAGCTGTAAAACGGCTGATTATTAAGCAGAACTACGCTTGGATCACTATGTGGTCCGTGTATATATTCTGTATAATTATAGCTATGAATATAAGGATTATAAATATATATACTTATATATATAAGGTTATTAATATTATTAGAATTTATATAGACTTTTAAAGTACTTATTTCCTAAGGGAAATACTTTTATAGTTATTATGTTATGCTTTATAGCTATAAATATGTTATTAAAGAAGTGTTATATATATAAAAAACTGTATATACTATAGTTATTTATTAAGGTTTATTCGACCTTTATAAGGTTATAATAGAAATTATTAAGATATACCTTCGGTATTCTTATAACTATTAACTATCCTTTTAGCTTATTTCCTATCCTGATTAAGTTATAAGAAGGCTTATAAATATATTTAAACCTCCTCTTCTTTTACTATTACTAAATCCTAATTAAGAACCGTCTGAGTTAGTATTAGGGTTTTAATAGGAGTAATAAGCTTAAACCTATATAAAAAATAAAAAGGGCTAAAGCTAGTTAAAATATAAATACTTAATTAGTTTATAAATAGGGTAGTAGGAAGGAATAGTTAAGAGTTAATATCTCTCTCTCCTCTAGTCTATATTAATAATATATAAGTAATTAGCTAATATCTAGTCCTAACTACTCTACTAGCCCTAAGGTTATATATAGATATTACCTTCCTCCTTATATTATACTTCTTATTAAACTTAATAATAATATCCTTATTCTCTAGGCCTCTATTAATAACGAGTTTACTATATAATCTATAGTAGTAGATATATTCTTCTTAAATAAACTTTTAACCTTAGCTAAAGTTGCTCTCTTAAGCTAGGAGGCTTTAAGCTATCCTATAAATAAATCCCTTATCTTAATAAGGTATTACTTACTTACCCTCTATATATCTAATAAGATCCTTATAAAGAGTAATCCCTTTAATAAGCTATAGGTCCTTATATTATCTATATATTAAGCTCTTCTCTCCTAGTAATTAGAGTAACTCCTTAGGGATTTACTAATCTCTATATATATACTAGCCTATATATAGTAATTAGATAGCTTTCTACCTATAGCTTATTTACCTTAAGAACTACTCTCTTTATAAGCTTTTATAATTAGTATCTTCTACTATCTAGAGTTATTAATAACTTATTATAGTATTACCTTTAAAGTTATTCGTTTAGTAAAAAGTAAGTAGTTCTAAATATAGTAATCTAACGCTCTAGTCTTAAAGTTATAATACCTTACTAGTTAAATTTCTAGAGGATATCTCTATATTATTAAATAGTAGGTAATTTACTAAGAATATATAGAATAGGTCTATAAATTATTAAGAAGTATATCTAGGATATTTATTATCTTACTAATAACCTCTAAATCCCCTACTAGGACTTCCTCTATATATTACTTATTACTATATTATTAAGCTTAATTAAAGAAGGAACTAGCTTCTATATCTATAAAGAAGATCTATAAATTAATCTAGGAGTTAATTTCTCCTTTAGCTTCCTTATTAATAGTATTAGAGGGACCTTAGGGTTTTTATAATAAGCTATTTACTATTATATTCTAAATACTATTAATATATTATACCTTAAAGTTAAATATTTAAATCTATATAATCTAGTAGATAATAAGGGCTCCTAGAAGGTCTATAGCCGCTCTATTAACTTATATAACTAATATCTAAGCATCTATCTCTAAGATAAAATATTATCTATATAAATAGTTATATACTAATAAGGGCTAGAACCGGTAGGAACCATAAAAGATAACAAATAATATAACTCTACCTATAAACGGGTGAGAATATTAAAAGTAGGCTTAAAGGATATATAGAATAATTCGTAGACCTAATTAAAAGAGATTATCTAAATCGGGCACGAATTCGCTAAGAAAATGCTAAAAAACGAGGTATAGGATTATTAAGATACTAATAGTTATAATATAATATATTATACTAAAGTCTACTACGCTCCTTACCTCCACGCTCTACTTTATAGTCTTCTTATAATAAGCCCGTACGCTAAGAGAGCTTTTTAAGAAGCTATATAGCTAAGTCTATCTTATCCTATCCTAATTATCCCCTCGAGACTCTTTATAATATTATAAAGGAGAGTTTTAAAAAAAGTAAATAAAACTCCTTTATAGAAATAATAAGTAAACTCTATTTATAGACCCCTTTTATTAATAATATCTCCTAGGCGGGTAATCGTATTATTAAAAAGATCCCTTAGGTTTAAGTATCTTCTATTATAAGTTATATCTTAATAATAGTCTTACTACCTCTTCCCCTTTATTACGCTCCTTATCCTACTCTAATCCTTAGTATAGCTAAAACTACCTACCCTATTATACTAAGCGCGAAAAATAATTATAATACGCTCCTTTAGGCGTATTATACTCGATCTAATCCTATTAGTTAACCCTCTGCTAGATATAATCTATATAACTATAGTTATATTTATTTAAAGGGTTAGGTCGCTTAGGATATAATAATATATCTATAAGTATAGTTCTTAGGCGTAGCTTAGTAATTATACTATAACTCGGCGTTTATAAGGCTTATAATTAAAGCTAGCGTCTAAGGTATTTAAGTTTGTTATTTAGTATCTTAGATAAAGTAGACCTAGATAATACTAATAATCTGCGAATAGGTTAAGGAATATCTACTATAAGAGATAGCGTAATATTATTATTATTTCTAAAATCTATTATATTACTATCTATAAGCGAAGGAGTAGGAGGGTATAGAGGGAAGAAAGGTGCTTTCTTAAAGTCTTCTTAGCTTAGTAGGGTATCTTATAGAGCTATATTACTATTAATAGTTAAGTTGTGGCCTCTGGCTACTGCATAGTGATTTTACCTGCTTAAGTGCAACAGACCTTCTAACTCCGCGCCTCCTAATAATACATAGCCTTCGGTTATGTGATCTTACCGACTACCTTTCCTAACTATAGCTATACTTATACGTACCCTACTAGATAGCCTCACGATCTTTAACTTTATATTAATAATAACGTGGTTTTTAATTATTTAAGTACGGGTAGACTACGAAACTATTGACTTTTCCTCTCGCGCACCACCCGCGCTGCTAATACCGCCTCTATTACCGCTTCGTCCGCTAGCAGTCCTCTTGTTCGATCGGGTTAGCTAACGCCTTCGCAGCTATGCCGTCGTTAGCAACGCTCTCTCTATTAGTCAGCATAAGCCGTACTTACCGACGTTTAAGCCCTAATAGGCCTAGGCTACCTAGGCTGCCTCTACCTTAGTAATACGTGTAAGAGTATAGCTATAGGCCTAAACCAGGAAGGGTTAAAATGCTAAAACGTAGGTATGCGTAGTTATATTAAACTATTGCTTAACCTTCTAAGTCTCTAGCTTATAGAGTTTTCTTAAGAGTATATATATTTATTACTAATTCGCCGATATTCTACTAATAGCGTTAGCTCTATATCCTATACCTGCTATTATTCCTTATAATTACCCCCCCCTCTAAAGCCTTAGTCCCTAAGGCGTACTAGTAGGGTAATATAGCTCTATATTATTATAGATATCGTTACTAACTATAGGGCGGCGTCTCTATGCCTTTATTATATTATTTACTCTTACTCTCTACGCTAGATGAAAGTAGTTATAGTAAATAACGTATTTTTATTTTCCTAGTACGTTATAAGTATTTTTAATTTTAATTATTATTATTATTTTTTAATTAGTTACTAATAATTATATAACTATTAAGCTCGGAATTACGCCGCAGCCCCTTTGCAAAAAGACTATAATAAATTCACCCAGTTCATAGGCATAATTCAGGAAATACTATATAGGTATTTAACCTATACCCTCTACTAGTTAAGGAAAATAATATAGGAACCCTATACGTTCCTACTACTTATAAGTAAACCCTCTAAATATTATAAAGTTAGATATACGCTATACTAGGGCTAATTATATTAGAGCTAAACGAGCTACTAAGGCTCTCGTGGCCTAGAAACGCCCTTACTAAACCTTCTAGTAAGGTAAAAGCTACTATATAAAATAACTCCTTAACCTAAAAGGTCGACCTTCTAGTAAGGTACTAAAGGTACTATAAACGCTACTATATAAGAGGTAACTCCTTAACTAGAGAGGTCTTTCCTAAGAGGTTCTTATAGCTAGAAGTATAAGAAGCTCTATTATAAGTAGGGCCTTATACCTCTCCCTTATCCTTATCCTTATCTAACCTATAATAAATCCTTAACTATATTAGTACTAGACCCTATATATAAATATACTAAGCCCGAGTAAAGCACGCCCTTTAGTATAAATAATATAGAGGGGATTACTAGAGAGTTTAGCCTCGATATAATTAATAAAACCCGCTCCTTTATTAACTACTCTGCTATATATAGAGAGTATATTATTAGTATAGCCCTTAAGAGGGCTTATCTTAATACCCCTATAGGGGACTCTATAAGGCGTAATAGCATTAGAGCTAAGTAAGTAAACTTAGTAGTAGAAGTTTAGTAGGTCGTTATATACCCTATAGAGTAGCCCTTCTTCGAGTAGGTCCTCTGTATTACTAAGGTAGAGGTAGCCTAAGCAGCTTATTAGGGCTTAAATATCGGTAAGTACAGCTTGCGCTAACTAATAGAGAGAGCGTTACTAATAATAGCATAGCTAGCGGACGAAGCGGTAATAGAGGTAGTATTAGTAGCGCGGGTAGTGCGCGAGAGGAAAAGTTAATAGTTTCGTAGTCTATTGAATAATTAAAAACCACGTTATTATTAATATGAAGTTAAAGATCGTGAGGCTATTAACGGGTATATATAAGTACGGCTATAGTTAGGAGAGGATTATATAACCGAAGGCTATATATTATTAGGAGGCGCGGAGTTAGAAGGTCTGTTGCACTTAAGCAGATAAAATCACTATGCAGTGGCCAGAGGCCATTATATAACTATTTAGTAATATATAACTAGTAATTATTTAGCCTTATTACCTAGTAACTTAAAATATAAAAGGGCGTCTTCCTTTTAAGGTCTCTAACTTAGTTAGAATTTCTCTTTTTTATAATCTTTTTTAGTCTAGCTACCTCTCTTATTTTAGTACTTATTTTATAAGCTTTTATTATAATTATTAAGTTTTTTCCCTTTTCTCTTCTAATCTTACTTATATCCCTCTCTAGCTTCTTACTAATAGCTCTCTATAATATCTTATATTACGTATATAAGCGTAGTTCTTATAAAATACTTCTATAATCCTAAGATTTTTTCTAGCGATCTTACTAGTAACGCTAATAGTAGCTATTCTTATCTTAGCTATTTTTATAAAATATATTAGGATATTATCTACCTTTATTATATATATAGCGAGTATATATAGAAATATATCTATTATAACTTTAATAAGAAGAAATATACTACTATAAGTCTCTATTAATTCGCTAATAGGTTGCTATATATTAACGTTTTTTAAGTCCCTTAGGAGCTTTAGGGCGTAGCTTAGATAACTTAGAATATATTCTATTAGATCTAGATCTAGTAGTATAATAATATCCTAACCCCTCTTTATTATTATTATATTCTAGCTACGCTTAGCGACTATTTAATAGTATAGAAGTATATTACTAAGCTTATTTATAATCTTACTACTAGTAGTAGTAGCTATAATATAGAGTAGCTTTAGCTCTAGGAGCTCGCTTCTATCTATAAGTACCTCGCGCTTGATATTCTAGTCTATATAAGCTATTACTCGCTATTCCCTTGCTAATTATATCCTATTAATTACTAGGTTTTAGGTTAGTACCTTTTATAATAGCGTTAATATTCTTTAGCGCCTAAATACTACTTAGCTAATATATATTTATAACGATAGTCCTATTAACTACTTCTATAACGAGATTAACTACTTACTTAATAACCTTTTAATAAAGCTAGTCCTTATACGCACTTATAAGCGTAATATTACTATTTTCCCTAGGTTTTATAAGGAGCTCTAGGAAAATCTCGCTAAGTATACTACTAATAATATCCCCTCCTACTTTATTATTATTACTAGTACTTACCCTATCTCCCGCGCCTCCTACCTTAATACCCCTACTAAGTATAGCTAAAGTAGCAGTAAAGAGTTAGTAAAGAAGACTAAGAGAGCTAAGGTTACTATTACTATCTCTAATAGTAATAGTTCTAGTAGTAAGTTAGGTAGTAGCGCTAGTAGCGAGTTAGCTAGTAGTTAGCCTATAGGTAGTAATAGTAGTAATATTAATAATACTAGTTTAGTAACTAGTTATTATAGTAGTTATAGTAATACTACTCGTAGTTATAGTAGTCGTAGTAGTCGCCCCTATAGCTATCCTAAGAAGTTAATAACTAATTAGATAGTTAGCTCTTTTTCCCTTTTTATAAGATAATACCCCTTTTCGCTATAGCCTTAGCGATAATTCGCTACTTAATTTAATTAATATTTTACTCCTAATTTAAGTTTTATTTTATAGTCTTATAGTCTATAATTACTAACTTATTATAGTAGTTTTAGTAACTAATTATCCTACTTCTTATAAGCCCTCTTATATTATTTATTAAACTTATAAATAGCCTCTTATACGTTCGCTAAGTTCTCTATAAGTTCTTATATATTATATTCTATAAGCTATCCTACTTACTTAACTAAGTACTATATATTATTACTAACGCCTTGCTATATAACGATCTCTTTAACCTCTTATTCCTCTAGCTTATCCTTAAGCTCTAGGTATATAAGCGAGCTTTTACTACTTACTTAGCGATTATCCTATAGTTCTAGTAAGGTAACTAAGAATATATTATATATCCTTTAGTATTATAATAATAGATAAACTCTATAAGTTTATATACTAATTAGTTCTATAATAGCTACCTATATAAACCTAAGCGCTAGCTTTTTATTCTTAAACTAGAAGTTCTTTATTAATAGCCTAATAACTTATCCCTAATAGTAGATCTATTCCTTATGCCTCGCGTTATAATACTTAGCTTATACCTTAGTAGCTTTCTTTTACTATTCCTAAGCCCTCTTATAAAGCTTTAAGATATATTTAATTCGCTCCCTTACGCCCTATACTATAACCCTATTCGCAGGGGTTATATATTCTATATAATATAGGTAGTAGCTATATAAGGCCTCTATTAGCGAATAGCTAATAGTACTATAGTAATTATTATTATATACGAACTTAGCCTTAGGTAGCTAGATAGCCTATTCTTATAGCAAGTCGCTAGTATATACTTATAAGTACCTTTCTAATATCTAGTATATCCTTTCGGACTACCTATTAGTCTAGGGGTAATATATAGTAGAGAGGTAGTACTTAATAGCCCTCTCTCTTATAAATTCCTCCTAAAATTAGTAATAAGAAGCTTATCTTAGTTACTAATAATACCCTCTAGGGTACTAAAATAGCACTTAACCTATTTATAAATAATCCGCGCTAGCTTAGTAGCTATTAGCTACTTTATTATTAAGATAAATATAGTAAACTTAGTTATCTAGTATATAATAATAAGAACTACGTTATACTCCCTGCTTTTATACTAATAGCTTAGTAGTAGTCTAGTAATAAAGTCTATACTAACTTCCTAAAATAGGTGCGCTAGTAGGGGTAGTAGGTATAACTTTCTATAGGGCTTATACCTTGGAACCCGGATCCCTTAGTATATATAGCACCTATAATATAATTATATATATCTATAGCTAAGTTTAGCTAGTAGAACTTCCTTAAGATTAACTTAGTAGTCTTATTTACCCCTATATAACCTACCCTATAGTTATTATAGTATTAGTAAAGGATTTTAAGTCTTAGGGATCTCTCCTAGGGTATCTCTAACCTTCTCTTATAGAATAAGGTTCTATAGCTATTAATTATATAGCCTATATAATCGCTAGCTAGTCTATATACCCTCTCTAATTAAGTCTAGTAATATAAGTTATTAGCCTATAGTCCGCAGATAAGACTTTTTATTACTTTAGAGGGTTACTAACTATATATTATTTCGCTTATTATAAGCTCCCTTATAACTTAGCATAAGATATACTACTATACTATAATAACCTTAGCTCTAAGCGAGTCCTCTAACTTAATAACTTCTTATTAAGCGTTCTCTACGTCTTCCCTTGCTCTTTAGTATTAAGTTATTATAGCTACTATAGTTATAATAATATTAATATGCTATAGAGCGCTATACTAACTAGAGACTAAGGCGTCTCTACCCCTAGAGCTATCTATCTAGAAGGGGCGTTATTTTATACTAGCTTTTATAGTATTAATAAATACTTTTAAGGTCTCTATATTACCTTATAATATAATAATACTTATCCGGAGTTCTATTAGTAGGTTACTAATAAACCCTAGCTTCCTTACTAGGGTTAGGAGTATATTATTATATTTTACCTCCCCCTTTATATAGTCTAGCCTCTTAGATAGCCTATCTACTAGGTTTATAACCCCTAACTTATACTCTAGGTTAAAGTTGAATACTAAGAGTTTATATACCTATTTAGCAAGCCTTTACTAAAAGTCCTATGCTAACGCGCTAATAACTCCCTTTAGCGCCTAGTAATCTATTAGGACTATAAACTTTTTAGATATACCTTAAAAGTAATAAGCCTAGTAATCTAGGCTTTTAATCATAATAAGAAGCTCCTATTAGCCTACTCCCTAATATTACTTAATATTACTAAGCTTCTATAAATAATAAGTAATTAGTCGCTACTAGTTATTAATATATTATAATAAGATATTCGATATAGCCTTTATAAAAGCATCCGTTTTAACCCTTATTTTATAAGTTAGGTCCTAATATTAGAGAATAGTTACTAAGTAAAAGGCAGCTTAGACCTATTTAAAAGCCTATTAAGCCTCTTCTAGCTAGTAAAATTCGCTTCCCTTCTTATTATTCTCACTACCTTTTAGTAGGGATATTATAGGGGCTATAATACCTAAATAGCTTATAATAAGCTTATAGTAGAAATTATAGAATCCTAGGAAGACTTAGATCTCCCTATATATCTTAGGTAGCTTCTATTTAGTAATTACTCGGACGCAGGTTTAGTCTATTAATATACCTTTAGGTGTAATAATATACCCTAGGAACTCTACTCGTTATTAATAGAACCTATACTTACTAAGCTTAGTATATAGCGCTTATTAGTAAAGCCTATAGAGTACTTAGTAAAAGTCCTTTATATATTACTCTCTTATCTTAGAGTAGATTATAATATTATCTATATAAGTAATATAATAGGTATCTAATAGCTTAGCGAGCGCTTAGTATATATATACCTAGAACGTTACTAGGGTATTTATAAGTCTAAATAGTATAATAATATATTTAAAATACTTATAATAAGTCTTAAAAGCTATCTTCTAGTAGTCTTCTAGCTTAATATAGATATAGTAATATATATCTTAAAGGTTGATTTTTAAGATCTATTTCGCTCCCTAAAGCCTATCTAATAGCTTATTAATAAGGGGGAGTAGATATTAGTTCTTTAGTATTACCTTATTAAAGCCTTAATAATCTATATAAAGGTATAAGGATCTATCCTTCTTAAGTATAAAGAGAATAGGGGCGCTTACCTTACTTATTAAGAGTTAAATCTATCCTATTACTTAGTTATTAGTAATATATTAGTAGAGCTCCTTAAGCTAGTACTTATTTAATAAGTAGATAGGCCTATATAGAGGTTTCTTCTCTTTAACTAAGTTAATAATATATTCTACGCCCTCTAGAGCTAGGTATTCCTTTACTAACTACTTATTAAATATTACTTATTTACTAAGTAGCTTTAGTAATAATTCTACTTCGCCCTCTAAGGTATCCTCTTCGCCTAGGGCCTCTATTAATAACTTATAAGAAGCGATATTCCCTAAAACGTATATAATATAAGCCTTCTAGCTATTCTTAATAACCTATTATATAAATACTAATAGCTTAGTAATACTAAGGCGCTTATATCCCTAGGTATTTATCCTAGTATTAATTATAATACCCTCCCTTCTTATAGAGTATTATAATAAGAGGAGGTCCCCTACTCCTTTAGGGTAGGGAGCCCTAGCGAAAAGTTATTATATCTTTCTTAGTTATCCCCTTAAGTTAATAAGGAAGAAAGTTAACTAGTACGTATTCTAGCTTATTATAGAGGACTTATTAAACCCCTCTAGTATAGGGGCGTGCGCTACTATAAGTTATAATTATAGGGACTTTATTAGTTAACTACTAATAATATCGACTTAGGAATAAGAATCTATATTTATTACTACTTCTTATTTAGTAACGTTCTAGAGAATAATTACCTATCTCTTTATAGTATCTCCCCTTAGGAAGGTATCTAGTTTTAATATAAGTATAGGGGTTACTAGTATAGTTCCCTAGCTTATTTATTTTCTAATAGGTTAAGTTCCTAAACCTCTCTTATAAATTAGATTATATTAACCCTTGCTTTCTTAGCGAGCGCTTAGTATCTTATTAGTATTTTATTTGCGCTTTATTATTTATCTAGGTAATCTACCCTCTTATACCTTTTCTTCTTATAGCTAAAGTATACTAAGGAGTTAGATATTATAGGTTATATATTAGGGCTAAATAGAGGCTAGCCCCTATTAGATCCCTATGCTATACTACTAACTAGTTAGTAAGGTATTAAGCTCTAGGTACCTCGCGTAGTTCTATAGCTAGAGCTCTACTAAGCCCCCTTTTAGCTTAACCTCGCTATAAGGGGGGCTCTTAGTATATACTCTTTGCTTATATATTACTTCTAACTTTTACTCTATAGGGTCTCGCTACCTTATTAATAATATATCTCCTATAAGCATTCCGCTTCTATAGCTATATCCCTTAGTCTCTATATTTTAACCTTCTAACGTTTAAGCTCCTTATATAAATAGGGGGCTAGTTAGAAGTATAATATATACGCCTTAGCCTTACTATCTTCTATACTAACTATACCTAATTTCTAATATATTACTAACTATTTAGTAAAGAACTATATTAGTAACTATATCTCCTTCTACCTTATTATATCTAGCTTTTTATAATACCTCCGCTCTTAAAGCTCTAAGTTAATATATTATTAGTAAATAAATACTATAAAGTTAGCCTAAGCTAGGTCTCTTTCTAGCCTAGCCCTATAGTATTACTACTAGGTCTATAGGGATAAGTTTATTTTTATAAGTACCTATTAGATTTATTACTCTAGCATACTACTAGCGCGTAGTTAATATCTATCTTTAACTATCTAGATCTAGTTATTAACCTAGTCTATAGTAAAGTCCTTACTTATAGTATAGTAGTTATATATAGGGGGTTTCTTATATTCTCTCTATAGGTGCCTCGTTACTAGGCGGTTAGTAAGTTCTTATAGTAAGGTAGTAGTTTATTCCTTATATTACTACTATTATAAACGTATTTACTCTATAAGACTCTCCTACTATCTCTATAGTAGTCCTATTACTTAGGTTAGGACGCCTAAGATACTAGCTTCTTAGGGGGTCTTAGGCGGGGTGCCCTATTAGCTACTACTTACTATTTATTTACTAAGCGAGGGTAGGTCTACTTACTCTAGCGCTATCTAGGACTAGGCTTACCCCCTCGGGGTTATCTCTCCTACTATATTATTACTAGGGTTATCTATCCCCCTACTATAATATCTATATTATATTCCTTATATCTTAGGGCTTAGCAAGCGACCTACGTTATATTAGCTAAGACCCTATTAGTTATACTCTATATACCTAGCCCGGAGTTTATTATAATTAAACTCTATTACTAATATATTAGTATACTATTACTAGTTTATTTTAAATATTCTAACTAGCGCTAGTTTCTTAAATCGAGGTAGAAGTAATAGAGTTATAAGAGTATAGCTATAAGCTTAAACTAGGAAGGGTTAAAATACTAAAACATAGGTATATATAGTTATATTAAACTATTACTTAACCTTCTAAGTCTCTAGCTTATAGAGTTTTCTTAAGAGTATATATATTTACTACTAATTCGCTAATATTCTGCTAATAGCGTTAGCTCTGCATCCTCTACCCGCTATTGTTCCTTATATACGGAGGACCTGCTCGAAGAAGGGCTACTCTATAGGGTGCGTAATAACCTACTAAACTTCTACTACTAAGTTTACTTACTTAGCTCTAATACTATCGCGCCTTATAGAGTCCCCTATAGGGGTATTAAAGTAAGCCCTCTTAAGGGCTATATTAATAATATACTCTCTATATATAGTAAAGTAATTAATAAAGGAGCGGGTTTTATTAATTATATTAAGGCTAAACTCTCTAGCGACCCCCTCTATATTATTTATACTAAAGGGCGTGCCTTACTTAGGCTTAGCGTATTTATATATAAGGTCTAGTACTAATATAATTAAGGGATAAGGATAAAGAAGAGGGAGAGGTATAAAGCCCTACTTATAGAGCTTCTTATACTTCTAGCTATAAGAACCTCTTAAGAAAGACCTCTTTAGTTAAGGAGTTACCTCTTATATAATAGTATTTATAGTACCTTACTAGAAGGTCGACCTTTTAGGTTAAGGAGTTATCTTATATAATAGCTTTTATAGCACCTTACTAGAAGGTTTAGCGAGGGTGTTTCTAGGCTATGAGAGCCTTAGTAGCCCGTTCGGCTCCGATATAATTAGCCCTAGTGCAGCGCGCATCCGACTTTATAATATTTAGAGGGTTTACTTATAAGTAGTAAGAATATATAGGGTTCCTATATTATTTTACTTAACTAGTAGAGGGTATAGGTTAAAATACCTATATAGTATTTCCCGAATTATACCTGCGAACTAAGTGAATTTATTATAGTCTTTTTGCGAAGGGGCTGCAGCGTAATTCCGAGCTTAATAGTTAAGTTATAGAACTCTATAGTAATTGCGGATATATATCGGGTAACTAAGGGGATTTCGGAGTTTATAAATAATATATTATTACTTAAGGTTATCCTACTAAATCGTAGTAATAATAACCCTTCTCAAATTAGAGCCCTAGCCTACTCGATATACTAGAGGCTATATATAAATCTATCCCTTTATTAAACTAAATTAACTACGTAGGTATTAATTAATAGGAGCTTTCGGAGTTATTAAGGAGCTCCTATCTTATAATACTATTTATTAGGTCGTATATTACCTTAATAAAGCGCTAATTACTATTTTAGTTCTATATAGAGTTGAAATAGAAGTAGTAGCTAGTAGACTAGTTTATAAAAGTCGCAGCTTAGTAATATTTATTATAATTTAGTAGAAAGAAGGCCCTAGTAGTATTCTAAAGGTTTATTACCTCTACTCCTTTAGGCTCTATAGAAGCCTTATTAATCTCTTTCCTAGGTTACTAGGCTAGTTTATAAATTAGAGTATAAATATTACGAGGGTAGCCCTTAATTATAAATATAAAAAGGGCTATAACCTCTAAATTATCTAACTCTTCTTATCTTATTAGCTTCCCTTATATATTATAAAGGTTTAATAAATATTCTACTTAAGCTAAAGTTATAATATATAACCCTCTTCTATATCGGGTTATTAAGTAATTTATAGACTTTTAACTCTATTATATATACTATAGGACTACTAGTACGGGCTTATCTTTATTTAGTATAAGGTTCTCTTTAGATATTATAGTATTAAATACTATAGAGGTATTAGTAGGGTTAGATATAATATCTCTTAGGGTAGTAAGGGCTAAGTAAAGTAATATAGATAGTTTTATAGATCTAGGGCAGTTAAGATACTTTATAAAATTAGCTAGCTATTATAAGTTATAATCCCTCTTCTACTTCTTATAGTTATTCCTTCTTTTTATATTCTAGATATTTAGTTTTTTTAATAATCCCTCCTCCCTATCTAACTCTCCTAGATTAATAGGAATTATTAGACTAATTTATAAATTAATACCCTTAAGTAATAGTAAGTTAATATCTATCCTATCTAGAGATAAAACCCTTAGGTCTATAAATTAAGGGGTATACTTAGCTATTTAATATTTAATATCCTTTTAAGCTATCTTTTTCTTAATATCTTTATTTCTTAATTTAAAGTATTAATCGTATAAAAGTCTATCTACTCTTAGTTAGACCTAGTATCCTTCTAGAGGTATTTTATTAATAAAAGCTATTAATAAATAATTAATCTAAGCTTAATACCTTATCTTAATAGGCTACTTTAGTAGTACTAGGCTTCTAATTTATATAAAAGACCTAAGCTAATTAATAAAATATAGACTAGAGGCTTATAGTAGAGGGTCTAAGTATTAAAGCTTAATTAGGTATAATTATCTTATTAAAACCTCTTTAGGTTTATATCCTAGTAGGAAACTCCTAGTAATAAATATTAGAGTCTATAGTTATTCTTTAGCTCTTCTTCTTAACTACTAATTATTATAAACTAGTTTCTCCCGTCTTATAAATCGATTAGTAGACCTAAGATAATTATTTTAGGAGACTTAGGCGCTTATAAATAAATAAGAAGTATATTAGAGGACCTAGCTTTAATCTAGGTAACTATAGTATTCCTTATATCTCTATCCTCGAAGTCGTCTTCTATACCTCTAATTACATTATAATAAAGCGGTTAGCTAGGCTTAATAAGACTTATAAAGTAATAAGTAACTACTAAGATATCCTTAGTATATATCAGAGTTACTAATTTAAGTATAGTAATAATATTAAATATACTAGCTATAACTTACTATTAGTACGAAGGGCGAATTATCTTCTCTACTACTTCTAAAGTCTTATTCTAATACTTAATAAGGATATATTTCAATACTATATTAAAAGGGTCTATCTAACTAGGGATATTATCCTTCCTAAGCAGAGGGCGTATCCTATATTTAATTAGCTAAAGCTAGCGACTAAGCTTATTAGGAGGTTTAAAGCCTAGGATATCTCTATTATTTTATCCCTATATTTAAACCCTATTTATACTTAGTTTATTAGGTATAAGCTTTATTAAAAGCTTAATATCGAGGATAGGGAGGTTCGAGGATCTTAACTCTTAGATATATATATCTCAGGCTTTATTATTATATAAGATAACTTTCCCTATTATAATATATTAAAAGAGAAGTTAACAAAGGGTAAGCGCGAGTAATATATAAACTAAAGCGCTAAATAGAAGTAATATTAGAAGAAAAAAAGGAGCTATAATATAATAGTTAATACTATATAGTTAATAAGTAAATTAAGCTTAAAAGTAAATAATATATATATAGGAGATAGAGAGACTAGCGGATTTACGGGGTTAGGAGTACGTTTTAATATCTATTAATTACTTTAATAACGTAGTAACTTATTAATAGCCTATAGAAGGAATAGTTAACTCGCCTCCCTTACTCTCCTTAGCTTTAATAAAGTAAAATAAACTTAGGATAAAAAACCTATAATAAATAGAGTAGTAAATTAGAGCGGTTATATATAGGGAAAGAATAAAGGAAATAATAATTAGTTATAGCTATTAAAACAAGCAGTTAGGTTATAAAATTAGATAAGTATCCTCCTCTATTCCTTATTATTAACTTCTCCTCTTATAATAACTACTTTTACTTATTTACTTTAATCTTTACTTAGCTCCTTTATACTTTCTCTCTTATATCTATAAATTATATCTTCTTATTATAGCTAATTATAACTTCCTTATCTTAGGCGTTAAAAATACTAATTAACCTCGCCCTTATTATCTATTAGTAGTAATAACCCTCTAAGTCCTTAGTCCTAATAACCCTATACCTAAAATAAAGAAAAATAATATACCTCTTTTCGTTTAGTATTTTAATAACTAACTTTAGGTATTCCTTCTTTCTTCTTTATTATTATTTCTATACTCCCTAGTTAATAGTTATAATTCTTAGGTAGCTACGAGCCTTATTTAGCTTTAACTCGCTATCCCTAGGAATAAATACTTAGAAGTAGCCTTTATACTATAGATATTCTCTAATAAAACTACTAAAGTAATAAGACTAGCTTTCTAGAAGGCTTATCTTAGTAAATAGGACTTCGAATAAATATTTAGAGTAACTAAGGGGTCTAGAGACTTCTATTATTAAGTCTTTATCTATACTTTTACTACCTTCCTCGCTAGATCGTGAGAGATAAAGGTCTTTTAGCGCGTAATAGCTATATATAGCTTATTTATTTAATCCTAAAGTAGTTATAACGTAGTACTCTATATCTATTATAAAGAGTAGGCCTATGCTACTAGGAACCCTACGACTAGCGTTTATATTTACGAACTATACTTCGAATATATCTCTATACTAAGTACTCCTTATACTAACTACTTCTTTTATAAAACTTAAGAGAGTTACTTATATAATAATCTAAATATCTATAAATACTATAAGTATAGAATTAAGTATAATAATAAGATAAGGAGGAGTAGAGAGTTTAATAGTATTAAGGAGATCCTATAGTCCTGAATTCTAATAGACGCTATAGTTATAGCTATAGCTAAGTTTAACTTCTCGCTTCTTTATAATAAATACTATTAATAGGCTTAGGAATATTACCCTAAAGCTAGGTTTATATACTCTTATTACCTTTTTATAATAGAGCAACCTCTAGAGTTTAACCTTATAGAAATTATAGACTAGTTAAGGCTTTGGGTTATAAATTAAAATAAGAAAGAATAGGATTTCTAGATATATTTATATAGTATAGGGAGGGGGTAAAAAGGAAGAAAAGGGAATAAGAAATTAGTTAGGTTATAATAAGAAATCGAGGCGAATAATATATAAATAGGTCTATAAAGCTAAATTTAAAGTATATCTAAGTATAAAATTAATATAATCCCTTTTATAAGTATCCTTCTCTTTCTCTTTAGTAGTAGATAATATAATATTAGTAATAATCTTT
>JAVHLU010002455.1:0-18200 GCA_036785755.1 Colletotrichum ledebouriae
ATACCTTTAACTTCTACTCTAGGTCTCTATCTAGGGTTAAACTATTTAATATAGTATTATTAATAGGTTAAATCTTCTTATCTTTTATCTTATATATTATATTAATATCTTCTATTAGTAATATAGGCGTTATAAATATAAGTTCCTAAGTAATATAGGAGAAAGTAGTATTTATAGCTATAATAACTTTAATACTTTTCTAATATACTAACTTATACTTCCTTCTAAATACTTTCTTCTTTAATATTCTTTTCTTAGGTCTATAAATATAGTATTAATAATTAATACTATAGCTATTATATTCTACTATATACCTTATACTTATAATCGCTTTATAGATCTTATTAAGCTTAGGGGTAACTTTATTATAGATTATAGTCTCTAAGACTTTATTAAAAATTAGTCTAAACTCTTTAAAAATAGTAATAACTTCCTTATCTAGGTCTAATTATTACTTAACTTTATTTAGTAGGTTATAAGAGCTTTTAAAAGCTTATTAAATCGCTTTAATATCCTAGTATATCCTTATACTCCCTAGCGTTATATCTAGCTCTTCCTCGTTCTTAGTATTATTAACTTATTAATTATCTCCTATAAAGTCTAAGCTTATTACTATATTAGGTTTATTAGTAATAGCTTCTATTTCCCCTCCTCTATAGGAGATAAGAGAGTATATTAATACTAAGAAGAAATAAAGGGGTTTATCTTAGTAATAATTTCTAGGAACTAAGTAGTTAAGTCTCTTATATAAAATAATAGTAGGATATTAATTTTAATATTCCTAGACTAAAGGACTCTAATAACCTAGTTCTATATATAATCTAGCGTAATTTAAGTTTTTAAGATAAAGTAAGCTCTTAGTACTAGGTCCTTATTATAAGTATTTTTAGAGAAAATAAAAAAGCTAATATCTTAAATCTAATTACTACTAATATAAATATTATTTATAATTATACCTATAAACTAGGTCCTCCGCTCTCTATTAGTAATCCCGCGGATCCCTATATTTATCTTAACTATATCGCTTTATAAGCCTAGGCGCTTAATATAACTTTTACTAATAAGGTTAATAGCAGAGCTACTATTAATAATCCCCTTAATTAATATATTTATAGGGCTATAAAGGGTAATAGTAATCTACTAGTAGGTTATAATAAAGTCTAGGATAGTAATACGTCTTAGTAGTAGAAGTAATACTAAATCCTAATCTTCTATTATAGTACTTATCTTAAAGATAGGATTAATTATATAGTAATTAAATTAAATTACCTTAGTTTATAAATCCTTAGGTAAGTCTATAGAAATAGTAGCTAAAGTTACTTAGCTTTTAGAATAGTTCTTATTATTATTCTATCGATCTATTTATTCCTATAGCTCCTTATTACTCTCTCCCGTTTTATTAAATTAATCTAGAAATATAATATTAGTAGGAATAAAGACCTCTTATACCTTTAAGTTATACCTATCCTTATATTTAGCGATTATAGCTTTAGTAGCGTTATAGACTATTCTATCCTAATTAAGCTAGTTCTAATAAAGGAAAGCTTTAGGGATAGCTACTTTCCTATTTACTCTTTTATTATATAGCTTAAGGGTAAGAGTATAGCTAGTTTATAAATTACTATATTAAATCTAAGGCTTATCTTATTTATCCTACTTCTACTACTTAACTTATTCCTTAGGGGCGTCTAGTAATATAGCGTCTTTAGTATCTTCCTTATTATCTAGGAGCTCTATAACTTTCTAAGTAATTTAAATAGGAGGGTTTTAAATTATAAGTAGGTTTACTATTTATAGAGCCTAGTAATTATAAGTATTATAAGGTTCTATATAATACCCTCTAGCTTTCCCTCTTTTTATAGTAATAATATCTTCTACTAGGTTAATATACTAGTTCTTTACCTTAAAGCTAAAGAATATCGCATCTATAAAGTTATATAATTAAGTAGTATCTTTTAATAAATTCGCAAAGCTAATAGATAATTTAGGGTATATCTTATTATAACTAATAACTCTTATAACCTCCTCTAGAAGCTTTAGCTACTACCTTTCTACTAACTTACTTATAATAACTATATAATATAGAAAGGTATCCTTATTAATTAGGATATACTTTAAAATCGTCTAACTATTAGTTAATCTATAGTTATAGCCTTTATTAATAATACCTATCTTAACCTTAGTACTTATATCTAGGGTGCTAATAAAATAGTAAAGCGATATATAGTAGTAGACCCTATTCTAGCTAGCCTCGAGATACTTAACGTAGCTAATAATAATATAGTTAATAGCGCTATAAAACTAGTAGGCCCCTATAGCTTAGAAAGGTATATATTATAATAGTCTATCTTACTAGAAGCCTCTATAGCCTCCTCTTACTCTACCTCTTCTAAATCCTTAGTATTACTAATATTCTCCTTAGTAATCCTTATATCTAGCTTATAGATAAAAGTATTATTATTATTAATATTAAGTCTAAAAATAATCCTAAGATTATTATTTATAAGGTTTAATAGCTTCTATAGTTTTTAAATTAAAAGTATTATCTCCTTAGCTAGTAACTCTCTTAATAAGGGTTAAGATATTTATCTTATAATTAGCCCTATTAATATTTAGAGTCCTAAAGTTCTCTATAAGAGAGTTAATAATTAAGCTAGTAGTCTAGGCTATAGAGGGTTCCTTAGCTTTAGCCCTCTACTTTATTAGAATTATCTTTATAGGGACTTAAAGCGTTATTATTAGTTTAGGCTTAATAAGGCTAGATAACTATTAAAGTTCCTAGCGGGTAGTAGACTATTTAATTAGAGCGTTTTCTATTATAACTTATTACTTTAAAATAACTTAAATAAGCTAGTAGCTAAGACTTTAAGCTATAGCTCTTATAGCCCTTTCTAAAAAATAGTAATAAGTAATATAAATAAGCTTAGCGTTAGTAAGTTCTAGGTCTCTATACTAAATAGCTCTCTATTAAAGCTATTAAATAGTAGTAATTAATACTATAACTTAAGAAGGGTTATTATCCTTAATATAAGATCCTATAACTAGGTTCTAAAGGTCCTTATTAAGATCTTAATAAGACTTTAGGTCTATAAATCTAAACTAGTATAGAAGTCTCTCCTTAGCTTCCTTCTAAGTCTTAGCTTTATTAATATAAGATTTTACTACGTCTTAATAGTTACTAGAGTGGGAAAGACCTCTTTGGTTAAGGAGTTACCTCTCGTATAGTAGCGTTCGCAGCACCTTGCTAGAAGGTCGACCTTTTGGGTTAAGGAGTTATCTCATATAGTAGCTTTCGCAGCGCCTTGCTAGAAGGTTTAGCGAGGGCGTTACTATAAGAGCCTTAGTAGCCCGTTTAGCTCTAATATAATTAGCCCCAGTGCGGCGCGCGTCTAACTCTATATAAGGGTTTACTTGCGAGTAGTAGGAATATATAGGGTTCTTATATTATTTTCCTTAACTAGTAGAAGGTATAAGTTAAAATACCTATATAGTATTTCCTAAATTATACCTGCGAACTAGGTGAATTTATTATAGTCTTTTTGCAAAGGGGCTGCGGCGTAATTCCGAGCTCAATAGTTACTAGAGCTATATATATAGACCTTATTCTTTATATCTTTATTAGTCTTATAGTAAAGCTTTAAAAAGCTCTTATAGTTAGTAATAAAGTTAGAGATATTAGTACTTATAAACTTAGGCGCTCTAGTTAAATAGGGAGTTATTACTATAATAATAGGAAGTCTTATAGGGAGATTAGTAAGGGCTATAATATCCTAATTAGTATAACTTCCTTTAGGGGAATATAAAGTACTTAAGAGTATTACTCCTATCCTAGAAGTAGGATTTATAGACCTATCTATATTATTATTAGAGGCTAGCTACCCTATAGCATAAGGTTATATCTTACTAAATAAAGCTCTTATAAATCTCTCTTTAGACTATTTCCCCTTATTAAAAGAGGATCTAGTATCTAAGTTAGCTAAGGAAGAAGAAGATATAATACTTATAGGTCTATAAATATTAAAATTAAGATTATATAGTTAAAGTAATAAAGTATTCTAGTTAATAAAGTAAAGTTATTATTATAATATCTTCTAAATAGAAAGATAAAGTAGGTAGTTATAACTTTCTTTAAATAAAATAAAAAAAGAAATAATATAAACTAAATAACTAAATAAATATAGGAAAGGTCTAGTAACCTCGATCTTATTACTCTAAGCTATTATAAATCTACCTTAAGTCTTATTCCTTAATATAGAAGAGTCTTCCTAATAACGCTCTTATTTTAAAAGAATTTATAGCTTCTCTATATTAATATCTCTCTAAAGTTAGTACGTTACTCTTAGTACTTAGGGCTATAATAGTAAGGGGTTTATTCGTCTCTAGTTACTAATTTAGTTAATCTTACTAAACTTATTAGCTTAGTAAGACTACTAATCTCTATATTAGTATTATATATAGCTATCTTAGCTATATTAGCTATAACTTGCTAATTAAATAATAGCGGTTTTAATAATATATAAGGGGGTAAGGAAAGAAATATACTCGCTAGAACCTACTAATAGTATAAAAAAAAAGAGAAAGAGAGGATTTCAGGGTCTATATTATTCCTACCTTAATTCTATAAGAAAGCATAGCTATTACTATTCCCTTAGAACTAAAGTAGGTCTATAAATATCTTCCTCTCTTTAAACTACGTTTTATTGTTATTTATATTGTTATTATTCGTTACTTATAAATTTCTTAAGTTATTATTATATTCGAAGTAGATTAATTATATATATATATATATATTAATAGCATGGACGTATAGATATAGCGAAGGTACCTAACTCTCTAAGAAGCTTATAAAAGCTATTAAAAAGAGTAAAAGAATCCGCCTCTAGGTACTATTAGAAAGGGCTAGAACTAATAGGAATTAAAAAGATAATAAATAATATAGCTCTACCTATAAATAGGTAAGAATATTAAGAGTAAGCTTAAAAGATATATAGAATAATTTATAGATCTAATTAAAAGAGATTATCTAAATTAGGCGCGGATTTACTAAGGAAATACTAAAAAACGAGGTATTAGGTTATTAAGGTATTAATAGTAATAATATCTATACTATCTTCTTATCTCCTACGCTCCTCTCTTCTACGCTCTACTGTATAGTCTTCCTATAATAGGTCTATGCGCTAAGGGAGTTTTCTAAAAGTTGCGCAGCTAAGTCTATCTTATCCTATCCTAATACTAAAGCTAAGACTTTAGATAACCTAGTAGTTAGAAAGATAAGGTTCTATATATACTTCGTTTTTATAACTACCTTCTAATATAACCTATAGACCCTTACTTATTAGAGAGCTACGCTCTATAAGGCTATTATTACTTAAAAGGAGGAGATTATAATAGTAAAGAAGGGTAGTAATAGTAAGGGTTTAGGTAGGGCTCCTAAGGTAATAGGTAGTTCTAGTATATATAATATCGTCGCTCTATTTCCCGCCCTAGTTCTATTTAGAACCCTAGTAGTTAGCATAGGTATACCTATACCTTATCCGCCTACTAGTAATATAGCTACTAGTAATATAGCTACTAGTAATATAGCTACTAGTAATATAGCTACTATAATATACTATATAGTTAATAGTCTTATTAGTATATATTTACTAGAGGTATTACTACTCTTATATAATATCCTAATAGATTAGTATAAGTAAATCCTCTAAGGTTAGGTAGTAGAAAATTAGCGTTTTAAGGTAGCCCTTTAGGGTAGATCGTATTCTTTTTACTCCTATAGGAGTAACTTTAAGCTCCCTAGCTAGTAAGCTATAAATTAATTAAAGATTAGGCGCTAATAGCCCTCTTATACTTATTTGAAGTATCCCTTATTTATTATAATTATTCTCTATATATCTTTTAGATTAAGGAGCGAATAGAACTATTTAAATTTCTTATAATTAAGAACCTTTATAAGACTATTAGCTAATATATTATTTATTAGTATATATATTATACTAAACGATCCCCTAGTATATTCTTATTATAGCTATATATTCTAAATATTAATATACTATAGCTTAGTTAAGATCTATTTCTTTTTGCCTACTATAAGACAAATTATCTATTAGTTATTATAGTAAATCTTCTAAATATCGCTAAGTTTAAGAGTAATATCCCTAAATAGCTTCTAAAGAGTAATTATCTCCTTAGTAGTATATTCGAGGCTTAGAAGCTCTACTTCTATTATTAATATTATAACTATAGCTTATTAAGTAGCCTTTTATTAGATTAGTCCTCTAAAAAGCGAGATTATATACCCTTAAGATAACCTCTATATCTCCTTATTATCTATAAATAAAGCATTACTTAGAATTAGTAGTACCTATCTACCCCCTAAGTTACTAAAGCGTATCGCAAGGTAATAAGTATAATATAGGTACTATATAACCTAGTTAGTAGTAATATAGTAATAAGGAGCGGGGTTCGTTAGGAATCTTAAGAGCAGGGTATATATAAAAGTAATATTAGATTAGATTATAATAATAATATAGAATATAGAGCTAATTTCCTCTTAGAAACTCTTTATTTCTAATAGTATTATTACTACTTTACTCTTCAGGAGTAGTTAGTTTAAGAGGGGGGTTACTAGCGCTCTTAAGTTAAGTAAATTAAACTTCTTTATAACCTACTTAATATATTAGTTATAAGAAAGGTATATCTTTTATATAGCTTAGTTATAAATAACTCTAATTCTAAGATAGTACTTGTTTAGGCCCTATTCCTTTAACTTATATACTTCTTTTAAGCTAGTAATTACCCTCTATATTACTTCTTTATAGTTCTTATAAAATAAGATAAGGAAGTTATTTATATAGAAGATAATAAGAACCCTCTTCTTAGTTAACTAGAAGAGATATAAGTCTTTACTCGTAAGTATAAGGCCTAGATACTTAAGGGTTAAGGAGAACTCCTTATATTAGAGTAGTAGTATATCCCTTAGCTTAAAAAGCGCGTAGCGTAGTTTAATATACTTTCTAAGCTACTTAAAGCTATCTAGTAACTTATAAATAATTAGGTCTTTATTTAGGTCCTAGGAGGTATTTAAGAATATATTAATAATATTAAATTATTTAACTTTAAGGTTAAGTAATATAGTAATTACTATTATTACCCTAAAGGTATAAGTAGTAAGGGTTATTATATAAGTCTATTTAAGGGGCGACTTCTCTTACTAATCGCCTTGGATATAGATCCTTACTTTATACTAGTCGAGGATATTATCCTTATTAAATTTATAAGTAAATACCTACTTTAAAGGGATTAGTCTCTTTATTATTATCTCTTAATTAATAACGCGCTATATATCTATTTACTATAATTTACTTATCTTAACTTTAGCTACTTTTTTAAAGCAAGTTTAGAGCGCTTATAAGAGGTTTAAAAGTTCCTTCTATAAGCGAGGTAGCTAAATAAGGTTATTAGTAGTAAGACGTTTATAAATTATTATAGTTATATAAGTAGGCTTCGCGCTATAAATAGTAGTATAAACATAGCTATAGAGCGGATAATACCCTATACTAGCTTCTAAAAAAGCCTTCTACTAATTAGGTATAAAAGTCTTAAAGAAGCTAGATACCTACTCCTACTCTATATAATATTATAATAAGAACTAGTAACTAGAGCGGGATTTACTCTCTATTATTCCTAGTTATAAGTTACTAAGTAGTAGATTATATAGTTATTAGCTTTAACGAGTTTAGCTATAGTCCTCCTAGTTATATACCTAATTAGACCTCTATTTAGTATTAGCCCTCTCTTCTCTATTCTAATATAGCTATATTAATAGATTTAAGGGCCTCCTATCTAAAGGTTTATTCTTATTACTCTTACTTACTTTAGAAATATACTATATAATAGGGAGTAGTTTAATTATAATATAATCCTTAATCTATTCCCCTTTAGAATTAACTTCCCTAATAGCTTTATATATATAGTTTATTTCTAATATATATACTATACTTATTACTCTATCTATTAGAGCTAGGCTTTTATCTAGCTCTAGTATAAGATTAAGGGATAATAGCTACCCCCCTTTCTAACTTACTTATCCTTTTAGAAGTTTTAAGATTCTTCTATTTAAAGACTTAGTTATAAGAACGAGGGTTAGTATAAGTAACTATTTAGTTATAAGTATTAATATAGCTTTATCTTTATTTATAATACTTAAGATCTAAAGTTTAAAGTTAACTTATAATATAAGCTCTTTAATCCCTTCTACTATCTTATAAATAATATCTTTTAAGATAGCCTTTTTTACTTTATCCTTTATATACAAAGTCTATTTATTAAATATTATATTCTATATAATAATAACTATTTATAATATAGGGATCTAGACCTTATATAAGTTATAGGTATTTAAAATATATCCTACTAGGTATCTAATATATCCCTATAGTATTATTTTAAAGTCTCTCTTATTAATTCCTCTCTCTTATTCCCTCTTAAGGGGGTATATATAGTAGCTATAGGTATATATATATCCTTAGTAAGGGCGAAGGTTATAAGCTAGGGCTACTCTATTATTAGGTTACTACTAGTAAAAGTACTAGTAGAACTACTCCTCTTCTATCTATAGTAGTAAATACTAGTTATAGCCCTTAAGTAGGCTTATATTATAAGGCGTTATTACTACTAGTACTATCTTAGCCTATAGTTCTATAGGTAAGCTAGCTATAGTAAGTATCTTAATTATTTAAGTTATAACTTCCTAACTAGCTTATTCCCCTCTACTATTTAGTTCCTTTATATATAGAGGGGTCGTTCTAACCTCTATTCCTTCTATATAGGTCTAATCCTTATATCTTATATAGCCTATAAGTAAAATTACTAACCTCTCGACGTTTTATCTAATCTTATAAATAGAAAGTCCCTTCTATTAAGATATCTATTACTTTAAAGTATATAGAGCGAGTATAACGCTATTATAGGTCTTATTAATATATAGAAATGCGAAGAGCTAACTAGTATATTTATCCTTAATAATAAGGAGCTACTAGTTCTAGTTAAAGCCTTTAGGGTAGTTAAATAGATCCTATACGATCTTATAATAAGGGTATATTACTTTATCTTCTAATATTCGTCTTGAAATTACCTATTTAGTATATATAACTACGTAGTATTAGTACTATAGGCGCGTTAGGCCCTTAATCCTTACCCCCTAAGTAGTATATACTAGCTACTTAAGAGCCTTAGGGCTAAGGTAACTACTTTAGAGGTACTAAAGCATCGCGTTATCGCTCTAGTCTAGTAGTAATATAGAAGAGGTATACTTATATATTATAAATACGTAGTTTACGTTATTAATAATAATATTAATACTTTAGGGGATCTACTTAGGAATAGAGTATAAGGAATAAGGCTTATATTTAAGGAAAGCGAGGTTTACCTTCTTAATAAGTTTCTTAACTATAATACTATTCTTATAAGTTCTAAAGCAAAATATATAGTTATACCCTAAATACTAGATACCTATCTTCTAAAGTAGCGCTTTAGAAATAATATTAATATAAAAGTTCTCTATATATCCTATATTATAAAGTATAAAGTCCTCTATATTCACGCCTTTTAAGCTATTAAGAGTATTCTTAATAATCTATATACCCTTTATAATAATTAAGTATAAAGCTATTTTAAAATTAACTTATTTTCTATTATAATACCTAATTAAGGAGGGGATAAGTAGGGACTTATTATTTATAAGGTATATCCTCTTATAGTTATCTAGGATTATAGACTTATATAATACGTAAGGTCCTAAGTAGGGGGTTATAAAAATACTTAGATACTCTTTATTCAAATTAACTATATTATCCTTAACCTCGTTTAAGAGGGCTATATAGAAAGCAACTACTACTATATTAATAGGGTAACTTGGGGCTATATCGGATTTCTTAGATAAACCCTTATTACCCCCCTTATTATTCTAGTAGTTCTTACCCTTATAGGGTATACCGCGTAGCTAGCCCTTATAAGTAAGTTTAATATAAGGATTAGCGAAGTATAAGTTACTATTTAACTAGTTATAGATCTAAGCTACTTATATATCTATTACTAATATATAGGGGCCCTTCTAGTAACGTCTAGTTAAAGTAGCTTCTAAGTAGTTATAATTAATACTTAGCTATTAATAGCTTAACCTATATAAGTATTATTTACTACTAAATAGGTTACTAGTTTAAGGAACGCTTAATAGGTTAGCCTTATTTATATAGCTAGCTAGTATTATAAAGACCCTAGTACTTTATACTTATAATCTTAAGTAGAGTATATCTTTATATAAGAGGTCCTTAAATATATCTATATATTAGCTTATATTAGAGACTGGGGTCCCTACTTACTCCTATTTAAGGATATCTATAATCTCTATATTAGCCTAAGTAGGTATAAAGTAATAACTTATTACTTAAAGAATAGTTTTTAAAGCAAGGGTACTACTCGCCTTAGGAAACTTAAGCTAAGTAATATAAAAATAAATACCCCTAAAGTCCTTAATCTAGGTATTAGAATTAATACTCCTATTCGCTTTCTCTAAGACTTAGATATATTCCTCTTAAATAATACTAAGAGTACTAGCCTCGCTTAGAGCGTAATAATATTTAAGATTAATAATAAAGCTATAAAGGGTTATATCCCCTTTAGCGAGAAGTTTTATATATATAAGTATAATAATATTATAAGTAATAGTCTTTATTTGAACTCTTAGTCCTTATAGGCTCGCTTAGACTCTTATATAGCGAGTAAATAAAAGTGCTCTAGGTATTATTCCTATATACCTATAGTATTTTTATGGCCTCTGGCCACTGCATAGTGATTTTACCTGCTCAAGTGCAACAGACCTTCTAACTCCGCGCCTCCTGACAATACATAGCCTTCGGTCACGTGATCGTAACCTGATAACCTCCTAAGTTGCTAACCACCTTTCCTAACCATAGCCGCACTTATATATGCCCATAGCCTCACGATCTTTAACTTTATATCGATAATAACGTGGTTTTTGATTATTTAAGTACGGGCAGACTACGAAACTATCGACTTTTCCTCTCGCGCACTACCCGCGCTACTATTAAATACCGCCTCTATCACCGCTTTATCCGCTAGAACTATGCTATTATTAGCAACGCTCTCTCTATTAGTTAGTATAAGCTATACTTACTAATATTCCCCTAAGGGGCCTGGGCTACCTCTGCCTTAATAGTGCAGAGGACCTGCTTAAAGAAGGGCTACTCTATAGGGTATATAATAACCCGCCTAGCTTCTACTACTAAGTCTACTTACTTAGCTATAATATAATAGTAAGTATCCCCTCTAAGGGTATTAATAAGAGCCCTCTTAAGGGCTATACTAATAATATACTCTCTATATATAACGGAGTAGTTAAAAAAGGAGTAGGTTTTATTAATTTTATTAATACTAAACTCTCTAGTAAGCTCTTATATATTATTAGTATTAAAGGGCATACCTCGCGCGGGCTTAGCGTTTTTATATATAGGGTTTAGTACTAATATAGTTAAGGATTTATTATAAGTTATAGGGATAAGGATAAGGAAGAGGGAGAGGTATAAGGCCCTACTTATAGTAGAGCTTCTTATGCTTCTAGCTATAAGAACCTCTTAGGAAAGACCTCTTTAGTTAAGGAGTTACCTCTCGTATAGTAATATTCGCAGTACCTTGCTAGAAGGTTAACCTTTTAGGTTAAGGAGTTATCTTATATAGTGGCTTTATAAGTTAAAGTTCTTTTCTAGGCCACGAGAGCCTTAGTAGCCCGTTCGGCTCTAATATAATTAGCCCCGGTGCGGCGCGCGTCCGACTCTATAATATTTAGAGGGTTTGCTTGCGAGTAGTAGGAACGTATAGGGTTCCTATATTATTTTCCTTAACTAGTAGAGGGTATAGGTTAAAATACCTATATAGTATTTCCCAAATTATGCCTGCGAACTAGGTGAATTTATTATAGTCTTTTTGCGAAGGGGCTGCGGCGTAATTCCGAGCTTAATAGTATTTTTATTTATTATAACTAGAGTAGCTAGAGGCTAAGGGGGTTGCGATTTATTCGTTATCTTTATCCTAGTAGTAGACTTAGGAGTAGTCCTAGAAGTAGTATTAGTAACCTCTTTTAGAACCTCTTAGTTAAGTAGAGTAATATATTAATTATAAGCGCTATTCTCCTATAGGTACTAAGTATTAATATCTTAGTTTTACTTAGTAATATATATATTAAGAGTTAGAGCTTTTAATAAGGTCTTACCTAGGTATAAAGATCCCTTAGGGTTATCTAAGTTAATATACTTCTAGATTCTAGTAGCTTAGGCTTTAGCTTAGATTATAATGTACTAAGTAGCGAAGTCCTTATATATAATTAGGTAATATAATATTATTATAATAATAATAAAAAACATTATAGTTAAAGTTATTTAGAAATAGAGGGTTTATAATAATAGAGGATAGTATATAGTAAGGAGGAAAGAAGGAATAAGAGCGAGGAAGTTTTAATAAGTATTTTTAGTAATAAAAGCCTATTTTAAAATAGTAATTAGAGATTTAGTTAGAGCTAGGCTTATAACTATTAAGAAATATCCTATAGGGCTATATTTATAGTTATTAAAGAGCTTATTCTATTATAATAAGAATAGCTATAACCTAGTTACTTATAACTATAGTTAGAGGAATAACCCCTAGAAAAAGGTCGCTCTAGAGCCGACGTTAGTCACGTGCTGCGCTAGGAACGGGCGATGCTGAAGGCATCACGATAGCATGAAAACTCCTCCTTAGACGGCACAGTGGTATCACCCGTGAATCTGCTGGGAGGATTCATACGGGCGATCTCAAGCAAGGAATAGTGTCCTAATTGTCAAAATACTACCTTGACCCCACTGCGTGTTCCAAGCTTTGACTCTGCGTTGTCTAATCAGACCCGAGGCGCCGACGACAAATCCCGTCAGATGCCGCCAGGGAAAAGGATGCCTCCGCGATCAATAAGGTTCTCGCTTTCTTCGGCGATTAGTTGCTCGAGAACACAGCTAGCAAACTTATAAAAATTCAAGACGGACGAGTGAGATCGACCCTATACCAAAACCTGCCACTAGGGCGTATGGTCAACTCTATTCAAGCACCAGTACTAGGTATGTTCTAACACGCGTGGTCTGAGTTAAGCCTTTGTTATTAACTTGTCCTAAAGGGGTGCGACACGAGAGACGCGTTGATGTATATAAATATACAAGGAGATTCGATAGCAAGGATCAAGGCGTCTCTTTTTATGATTTGTTAAGAAACGTCCTATAGGGCTATATTTATAGTTACTAAAGAGCTTATTCTATTATAACGAGAGTAGCTAAAACGAAGCCGCTTATGACTATAGTTAGAGGAACGACCCCTAGAAAAAGGTCGCTCTAGAGCTAATATTAGTTATATACTACGCTAGGAATAGGTAATACTAAAAGTATTATAATATACCCCCCTAGATATAATAATAGCTAGAAAAGCGCCTAACTATATAGTATCCCTTAAAATACCTAAATATAAAGCAATATATCTATAAATAACTTATTAATAAGCCTATTTATAAAAGAGATAATAAAGTAAAGTTATTTATATTAGGTATAGGCGAAGTATAAATAGTTATAGTTTTCTATTTTTATAACTATTACTATTATTATTATAATACCTTTTATTTACTAACTCTTACTAATAGTAGTAGAATCTGTTATCTCTTATTAGCTTAGGTAGGGTAGCTACTATTATATTAATTCTAAATAAAATAACCTAGCTACCCTCCTACCTTCTTAACTCTTCCCTATATATAATATAATAACTATATATATATCTAACTTTAGTTCTAATAATAACCTTATTATAAGCGCGCGTATATACCTATATTATATAATAATCTTAGAGCTATTATAATATACTAATATATTTATAGATACCTCTTAAAAAGAAGACTAATCGGGCTATAGCTCTTAAGAAGGTGCGTGCTACTAAAGGTAGGAATAAAGCTAGGGGTAGAGGGGTATATTCTCCTCCCCTAGAGAGTAATAATAAGGTTATATATATATCGTTCCTTCTTATTATTAATATATAATAGATTAATATATTATATAGCGAGCGGAAGTAAGTAGAAGCAACCTATAGAGGGTAGCTCTAAGGGTAAGGGTTTATAGCTTAAGAGGCCTTAGGGTTACTCTCCTAAGTAGTCTAAGAGGATAGCTCCTAATAAGTTATAATCCTTTTACTATTACTACTATATACTAGAATATTACTAAATTTATTATTATTATAATCCCTAAGGAGATAAATAAGGAGGAGGGTATTAATAAGGGTAGTTTAGAGCCCCCTCTTAGCTCTCCTCCCCCTAGTAGAGGTATAAAAGTAGAGTAAGTACCCCTATTTAGTAAGCGCTACTTTTAATATATATTAAGTAAGCTCTTAGGCTTATTAGATAGAAAGTACTTACTTAGTATAATAAGTAAGTATAACTATTATTATAAGGGTAAGGTACCTTATTAATAAATAGGCACCCCTATTATTATTATAGCCTACTAATATACTAAAGCTAAGACTTTAGATAACCTAGTAGTTAGAAAAGTAAGGTTCTATATACGCTTCGTTTTTATAACTATTTTCTAATATAACCCCTAGACCCTCGCTTATTAGAGAGCTATGCTCTATAAGGCTATTACTACTTAGAAGGAGGAGATTATAGTAATAAAGAAGGGTAGTAATAATAAAGGTTTAAGTAAGGCTCCTAAGGTAATAGGTACTTCTAGTATATATAGCGTCGTTACTCTATTTCCTACCCTAGTTCTATTTAGAACCCTAGCGGTTAGCGCGGGTATACCTATATCTTATTTACTTACTAGTAATATAGCTACTATAGTACGCTACATAGTTAATAGTCTTATTAGTATATATTTACTAGAGGTATTACTACCCTTATATCCTAATAGATTAGTATAAGCAAATCCTCTAAGGTTAGGTAATAGAAAATTAGTATTTTAGGGTAGCCCTTTAGGGTAGATTATATTCTTTTTACTCCTATAGGAGCGACTTTAAGCTCCCTAGCTAATAGGCTATAAATTAATTAAACCTTAGGCGCTACTAGCCCTCTTATACCTATTTAGAGCGTTCTATATTTATTATAATTATTCTCTATATATCTTTTAGATTAAAGAGCGAATAGAACTATTCGAATTTCTTATAGTTAAGAACCTTTATAAGACTATTAGCTATTATATTATTCATTAGTATATATACTATACTAAACAATCCTCTAATATATTCTTATTATAGCTATATATTTTAAATATTAATATGCTATAACTTAGTTAAGATCCGTTCCTTTTTACTTATTATAAGACGAATATCTATTAGTTATTATAATAAATCTTCTAGATATTACTAAGTTTAAGAGCGATATCCCTAAATAGCCTCTAAAGAGCGATTATCTCCTTAGTAGTATATTTAAGGCTTAGAAGCTCCGCTTTTATTATTAACGTTATAACTATAGCTTATTAAGTAGCTTTCTACTAGATCGGTCCTCTAAAGAGCGAGATTATATACCCTTAAGATAACCTCTATATCTCCTTATTATTTATAGATAAAGCGTTACTTATAATTAGTAGTACCTATTTACCCCCTAAGTTACTAAAATATATTACAAGGTAATAAATATAATATAAGTATTATATAACCTAGTTAGTAGTAATATAGTAATAAGGAGCGGGGTTCGTTAGGAATCTTAAGAGTAGGGAA
Source organism: Colletotrichum ledebouriae (assembly GCA_036785755.1). Taxonomy (NCBI): domain Eukaryota; kingdom Fungi; phylum Ascomycota; class Sordariomycetes; order Glomerellales; family Glomerellaceae; genus Colletotrichum; species Colletotrichum ledebouriae. The sequence goes on from JAVHLU010002455.1 coordinate 15,790, forward strand.
TATATAAAAGTAATATCGGGTTAGATTATAATAGTAATATAGAGTATAGAGCTAATCTTCTCTTAGAAACTCTTTACTTCTAATAGCGTTATTATTATTTTACTTTTTAGGAGTAGTAGGTTTAGAAGGGGGGTTATTAGCGCTCTTAAGTTAAATAAATCGAACTTCTTTATAACCTACTTAATATATTAGCTATAGGAAAGGTATATCTTTTATATAGCTTAGTTATAAATAACCCTAATTCTAAGATAGTACTTAACTAAGCCTTATTCTTTTAACTTATATACTTCTTTTAAGCTAGTAATTACCCTTTATACTACTTCTTTATAGTTCTTATAAAATAGGATAAGGAAGTTATTTATATAGAAGATAACGAGGACCCTCTTCTTAGTTAATTAGAAGAGATATAGGTCTTTGCTTATATATATAAGGCCTAAGTGCTAAAGGGTTAAGGAAAACTCCTTATACTAGAGTAGTAGTATATCCCTTAGCCTATAGAGCGCGTAGTATAATTTAATATACTTTCTAAGCTACTTAAAGCTAGCTAGTAACTTATAAATAATTAGGTCTTTATTTAGGTCCTAGGAGGCGTTTAGGAATATATTAATAATATCGAATTATTTAACTTCGAGGTTAAATAATATAGTAATTACTATTACTACTCTAAAGGTATAAGTAGCGAGGGTTACTATATAAATCTATTTAAGGGGTAACTTCTCTTACTAATCGCCTTGAATATAGATCCTTGCTTTATACTAATTAAGGATATTATCCTTATTAAATTTATAGGTAAATACCTATTTTAAAGGGATTAGTCTCTTTATTATTATCTCTTAATTAATAACGCGCTATATATCTATTTATTATAATTTACCTATCCTAACCTTAGCTACTTCTTTAAAGCGAGTTTAGAGCGCTTATAGGAGGTTTAAAAGTTCTTTCTACGAGCGAGGTAGCTAAATAAGGTTATTAGTAGTAAGATATTTATAGATTATTATAGTTATATAAGCAGGCTTCGTACTATAAATAGCGGTATAAATATAGCTATAGAGCGTATAGTACCCTATATTAGCTTCTAAAAAGGCTTTCTACTAATTAGATATAAAAGTCTTAAAGAAGCTAAATACCTACTCCCGTTCTATATAGTATTAGAGTAAAAACTAGTAACTAGAGCGGGATTCGCTTTCTATTATTCCTAGTTATAGGTTACTAAGTAATAGATTATATAATTATTAGCTTTAATAAGTTTAGCTATAGCCCTCCTAGTTATATACCTAGTTAGACCTCTACTTAGTATTAGCTCTCTCCTCTCTATCTTAATATAGCTATACTAGTAGATTTAAGGGCTTCCTATCTAAAGGTTTATTCTTATTACTCTTACTTACTTTAGAAATATATTATAAAGTAGGGAGTAGTTTAATTATAATATAATTCTTAATCTATTCCCCTTTAGAATTAACCTCCCTAATAGCTTTATATATATAGTTTATTTCTAATATATATACTATACTTACTACTCTATTTATTAGAGCTAGGCTTTTATCTAGCTCTAGTATAGGATTAGGGGATAATAGCTACCCCCCCTTCTAACCTACCTATCCCTTTAGAAGTTTTAGGATTCTTTTATTGAGGAACTTAGTTATAGGAATAAGGGTTGGTATAAGTAATTATTTAGTTATAAGTACTAATATAGCTTTATCCTTATTTATAATACTTAAGATCTAAAGTTTAAAGTTAACTTATAATACGGGCTTTTTAATCTCTTTTACTATCTTATAGATAATATCTTCTAGGATAGCCTCTTTTACCTCGTCTTTTATATAAGAAGTCTATTTATTAAACGTTATATTCTATATAATAATAACTATTTATAATACGGAGATCTAGACCCTATATAGGTTATAAGCGTTTAGAATATATCCTACTAGGTATTTAATGTATCCCTATAGTACTACCTTAAAGTCTCTCTTATTAATTCCTCTCTCTCGTTCCCTCTTAAGGGGGTATATATAGTAGCTATAGGTATATATATATCCTTAGTAAGGGCGAAGGTTATAAGTTAGGGCTACTCTATTATTAGGTTACTACTAGTAAAAGTACTAGTAGAACTACTCCTCTTCTATCTATAGTAATAAATACTAGTTATAACACTTAAGTAAGCTTATATTATAAAGCGTCGTTACTACTAGTACTATCTTAGCCTATAGTTTTATAAGTAAGCTAGCTATAATAAGTATCTTAATTTTTTAAGTTATAACTTCCTAACTAGCCTATTCCCCTTTATTATTTAGTTCCTTTATATATAGAGGGGTTATTTTAACCTCTATTCCTTCTATATAGGTCTAATCCTTATATCCTATATAGCCTATAAGTAAAATTACTAACCTCTCGACGTCTTATTTAATCTTATA
>JAVHLU010002456.1:0-18200 GCA_036785755.1 Colletotrichum ledebouriae
TTTTAAGGAGGTTAAATAGGCGAGAGGTTATTAAAAAGGTTTAAGCTAGGCTTATAACCTATAAGAATAGGTATATAGGTAGCTAAAGGGGCGGTAAAATAGCCTAAATAATAGATATTAATAGGCTGAGTAATATAGTGATAAAAGCTAATAGATTTAAGTATAAGGAGGTATTTTCCCTAGAATTAATTAATAGTATTAATGATGTTATTATTAATGATATTATTAATAATATTGTTGTTGTTTCTAAGTTACAAATCCTGCCCTCACGAAGTGAGGGGTAAGATATTCTGAAACGTAACTGCAAAGCAGTAGCCTATTAAGCAGAAATCGCGCTCGGATCACTATGTGGTCCGTGCGTAACTTCTGTATATTTATAGCTATAAAGCTAAGGATTATAAATATATATATATATATATAAGGTTATTACTATTATTAGAATTTATATAGATCTTTAAAGTATTTATTCTATAAAGGAAATACTTTTATACTTATTACTTTATGTTTTATAGTTATTAAAGTATTATTAAAGAGATATTATATGGGTATATAACTATATATACTATAGTTATTTATTAAGGTTTATATAAACCTTATAGGATTATTATAGAACTTTTAAGATATACCTTCGGTATTCTTACAATAAATAAGCTTAGTAATATACTTCTATATTACTAAATAGTTATTAAGTATAGCTAGAATATAATAATAATAAAGAGGGGTTAGAATACTATCGCGCTATTAGATCTAGATCTAGTAGAATATATTCTAAGTTATCTAGGCTATGCTCTAAAGCTCCTAAGGGACTTATAGAACGTTAATATCTAGTAACCTATGAGTAAATTAGTAGAGACTTATAGTAATATATTTCTTCTTATTAAAGTTATAATAAATATACTTCTACATATATTTGCTATATATATAGTAAAAGTAAATAATATCCTAATATATTTTATAAAGATAGCTAAGGTAGGGATAGCTACTATTAGTATTACTAGTAAGATTACTAGAAGGAATCTTAGGATTATAAATATATTTTATAAGAATTATACCTATATATATAATATAATATATTATAAAGAGCTATTAGTAAGAGGCTAGAAAGGGAGATAAATAAGATTAGAAGAGAAAAAATAAAAAGAGAGAAAACTTAATAATTATAATAAAAGCTTATAAAATAAGTATTAAAATAGGAGAGGTAGCTAGATTAAAAAAGATTATAAAGAGGAGAAATTCTAACTAAATTAGAGATCTTAAAAAAAAGATACCTTTTTATATTTTAAGTCGCTAGATAATAAAGCTAAACAATAACTAGTTATATACTACTAAATAGTTATATAACTATTAGTAACTAATTCAAAATAATAGTAATAGTTAAAATTTAAAAATACTTATAACGCGCTAGGAAAATGAAAATATATTGTTCGCTATAACTACTTAGATCTAGTATAGAGAGCGAGAGTAAATAATATAATAAAGGCGTAGAGACGCCGCCCTATAGTTAGTAACGATATATACGATAATATAGAGCCATATTACCCTACTAGTACGCTTTAGGGACTAAGGCTTTAGAGGGGGGGGTAATTATAAGGAATAATAGTAAGTGTAGGGTATAGAGCTATACTATTAGTAAAACGTTAGCAGATTAGTACTAAATATATATACCCTTAAGAAAGCTCTATAAGCTAGAGACTTAGAAGGTTAACTAATAGTTTAATATAACTACGTATACCTACATTTTAGTATTCTAGCCCTTCCTAGTTTAGGCCTATAGCTATACTCTTACAGTATTTAATTTATATTATATAAAGCTAAGGATAATAATAAAGAGGGTATTTAAAGTACTAAAGAGGGTATTTATAATCCTTTAAAGTAGCTTACTAGAGTATAACTTTACTATATAAATCCGGATTATTTATATAATAATTAAGCTATATAATTTTATTAAAATTATAAAAAGGGAGTAGATGAAAGTAGAGGATAAACCTAATAATATTAATATTAAAAGAATTCTTAAAGTTATATAAATAAGAGTAAATAAGTTAGTAAGCAAAAAAGAGGGCCTAGATCTATATTTTTAGTTATTAATTTAGTACTAGGAGTAGTAGTAGAAGAGGTTAGAGGAGGAGGAGTAATTAATAGAGGTAGTTATTAAGTAATTAGTATTAGAGATAATAAGGTTATAATTATTATTATTTTACTACTTTTACGGATTCTACTACTTATTTTTTAAATACTACCTTATTCTAATAAAACTAATAAGGCTTTGTTTTAATATTAAAGTTAGGGTCTAGTAAGCCCCTCTAAAATCTAAGCGTTATTATTAAACTAAAAATATTTAAGGTTTCCTAGCCCCTCCTAGTCTCTCTAACTACCTTAGGTTAACTTATCTCTATTACTAGCTTTATTAGCCTCCTCCCCCTCCTCCTCCTCCTCCTCTAAGTCTAATATATTATTATTATTATTATTAAACCTACTCTATAACTCCTATTACTTATAATATTATAATTCTATAAGTATAAGAGCTTTAATCTCTTTAGTAATATATTAAATACTAAGGCTTAAATAGAGTTATATTTAAAATAGCTTACTACTTTTAAAATACCTTTATCCCTAAGCTAATAACTAAATAGGGTATTATAGGCTATAATTATACTTATAATCGCTTCCTTACTTATTAAGTAGGTAAAGTAAGCTATTCCTTCCTAAATTATAGATATAATCTTATTATAAAGCGTCTTTTTTATTTATTATAAAGTAGCTTATTTATTAATTAATTAACTACCTCTAAAGGTATTAAGGGTATTATTAGCTAGGCCTAGGCTTAAAGAGGTATTATTTAAATTAAAGCTAGCTACCCTCTACTTATAAGGCTATAGAGTTAGGTTAACTAATATATTATTATTATTATTATTATTAACTAGCTAAGTACTTAACTCTCTAACCTCTATAATATTATTATTAGCTCGTCTTATACTAACCTAGATCTTATTATATAGGCTTTAGATATATAATATTCTATAGATCTAGAGGCTAGTATAGGTTTTATTCTTTATATATTAATTATTTTATACTAACTCTGTTATAATAATTTAACTAGTATTATTATTATATAAAGAGCTTAACTTATTAATAAGGTTAATAGCTCGTTTATACCTCTATAAGGTATTATTATACTTTGCTATAAGGTTATTAAGAGTAAACTAATTATTTAAGTAGGTATTTCTTATCTTTAGAAGGATCTTAATTATTATTAACCTTAATACTATCTTCTTATTACTTATTATAAAGAGGACCCCCTATTACTATAATACTAAATAATGATTAAAAGACTACTTCATATACTACTTAGTTTATATTACTAGGGGTTACTACTTTAACTTTACTACTATAAGTAAGGGATTTAAGGCCTTATTATTAACTTAGCTATTAGGTTAGATATTAAAAGGATTAATAATATTATTATTATTAAGGCCTCTGGCCACTGCATAGTGATTTTACCTGCTCAAGTGCAACAGACCTTCTAACTCCGCGCCTCCTAATAATACATAGCCTTCGGTCACGTGATTATAACTTTCCTAACTATAGCCGTACTTATACGTACCCGTTATATTAGATAGCCTCACGATCTTTAACTTTATATTAATAATAATATGGTTTTTAATTATTTAATAGACTATAAAACTATTAACTTTTCCTCTTATATACTACCCGCGCTGCTATTAAATACCGCCTCTATTACTACTTCGTCTACTAGAAGTCGTTACTATCTTTATCCTCTTATTTAATCGGGTTAGCTAACGCTTTCGTAGCTATGCTATTATTAGTAACGCTCTCTCTATATTAAAGCAGTTAGTATAAGCTATACTTACTAATATTCCCCTAAGGGGCCTAGGCTACCTCTACTTTAATAGTGCGGAGGACCTGCTTAAAGAAGGGCTACTCTATAGAGTATATAACGACCTACCTAGCTTTTATTACTAAGTCTACTTACTTAGCTATAATATAATAGCGAATATCCCCTCTAGGGGTATTAATAAGAGCCCTCTTAAGGGCTATACTAACGATATACTCTTTATATATAATAGAGTAGTTAAAAAAGGAGCGGGTTTTATTAATTATATTAATACTAAACTCTCTAGTAAGCTCTCGCGCGTTATTAGTATTAAAAAGTATACCTCGCATAAGCTTAGCGTTTTTATATATAGGGTCTAGTACTAATATAGTTAAGGGATAAGGATAAGGAAGAGGGAGAGGTATAAGGCCCTGCTTATAGTAGTAGAGCTTCTTATACTTCTAGCTATAAGAACCTCTTAGGAAAGACCTCTTTAGTTAAGGAGTTACCTCTTATATAATAGTATTCACCTTACTAGAAAGTCGACTTTTTAAGTTAAGGAGTTATCTTATATAGTAGCTTTTACCTTTAGCACCTTGCTCGAAGGTCGACCTTTTAGGTTAAGGAGTTATCTCATATAGTAGCTTTCGCCTTATTAGAAGGTTTAGCGAGGGCATTACTACGAGAGCCTTAGTAGCCCGTTTAGCTCCGATATAATTAGCCCCGGTATAGCGCGTATCTAACTTTATAATATTTAGAGGGTTTACTTACGAGTAATAAGAACGTATAGGGTTCCTATATTATTTTCCTTAACTAGTAGAGGGTATAGGTTAAAATACCTATATAGTATTTCCCGAATTATACCTGCGAACTAGGTGAATTTGTTATAGTCTTTTTATAAAGGGGCTGCGGCGTAATTCCGAGCTTAATTATTATTATTAATAGGTTAGGTACCTAGCTAAGTACTTAGCCTAGGATTATTAGTATAGTTACTAGCTATTTTACTATTATCCTTATTAATAAGAAACTTATAAATATTATTATTATTAAGCAGGCTAGTGTAAGAGACTAGTGCGGCCAGCCTATATAAGCATATATATAGTACATTCTAGCACGAAGTGCGCGGAATAGTAGATCTATAGCGCATAGCGCAATTAGTTATTATATCGCTATAGTATACTACCCGAAGCGTTATAATTTCTATATACTTTATAAGTCTTCTAGACTTAGCTCTTTTAGCTATATAGAGGTTAGTAGTTTAAATCCTACTAGTGTTACAGCGCTAGGTTAGACCTCCCTGAATTTCAAGTCACGTGACTTGCGGATCACGTGACTTATAGATCACGTGACTTATAGATCACGTGACTTATAGGTTATATAATCTATAGGCGACTCTTTAGCCTTCCGGGGCTATGCTAGCCTATAGTTAGACTTTCCCCTTCTTTAACGTAGAATCTACTTAATATAGCGTAATTAAAGTATATTAACTTTTATCTATTCGCTATTTATAATACTATTCTATATTTATCTATCTATTCTCTAGAGATAGAAGTATAATTTCTTAACTAACTACTATACTAACCCTATTAATTAACTAATATAAGTATAGTACCTAACTAAGCGCTAAGCTAACTAATCTATACTAACTAACTAACTTAGAATTTATTAATACCCCCCCTCTACTTTATTACTAATATATTAAATAAGTTATAACTAGCTAGTTATAAGTATAAAGCTATAACTACGCTTATACTTAATACTAGAAGGCTCCTAGAGCCTTATATTAAAACCCTTTAATATTACTATACTATACTATCTAATTATAATACTCCCTTACGTAAGAACCTAAAGGTTTTTAACCTAAATAAACCTATATATAAATAGCTTATTAAAAGCCTATTTATAGACCTTAATATAGAGAGATATAAGAGCTTAGCCTAGAGTATTATTACTAAGCTATAGAAGTTCCCTAACCTCCTTATTTTTAATTATAATTACCTAGGTAAGGGCTAGAAGATCGCTCTTACCCTTAATAATATAATATAGCTATTTTAAAATAACCCTAACTTAACCCTTACTTAGATTTAAAACTAGCTTATAAAAAGAGCTACTTAAGGTATTAAGTCTTAAGCCTTATATACTAGATATTAAGCTCGGAATTACGCCGCAGCCCCTTCGCAAAAAGACTATAACAAATTCACCTAGTTCGTAGGCATAATTCGGGAAATACTATATAGGTATTTTAACCTATACCCTCTACTAGTTAAGGAAAATAATATAGGAACCCTATATATTCCTACTACTCGCAAGCAAACCCTCTAAATATTATAAAGTTAGACGCGCGCCACACCGGGGCTAATTATATCGGAGCTGAACGGGCTACTGAGGCTCTCGTAGCAAAGAACTTTAACTTATAAAGCTACTATATGAGATAACTCCTTAACCTAAAAGGTCGACCTTCTAATAAGGTGCTAAAAGTAAACGCTACTATACGAGAGGTAACTCCTTAACTAGAGAGGTCTTTCCTAAGAGGTTCTTATAGCTAGAAGCATAAGAAGCTCTACGAGCAGGGCCTTATACCTCTCCCTTATCCTTATCCTTATCCCTTAACTATATTAGCACTAGACCCCGTATATAAATATACTAAGCCTAAGCGAGGCACGCCCTTTAGTATAAATAACGTAGAGGGGATTGCTAGAGAGTTTAGCCTCGATATAATTAATAAAACCCGCTCCTTTATTAACTACTCCGCTATATATAGAGAGCATATTATTAGTATAGCCCTTAAGAGGGCTTACCTTAATACCCCTATAGGGGACTCTATAAGGCGCGATAGCATTAGAGCTAAGCAAGCAAACTTAGCAGCAGAAGTTCGGCGGGTCGTTGCATATACTAGATATATTATTATTAGTAATAACCTTTATATACTATATAATATAGCTCTACGCTTAGAATATAATAATTAAGAGCTCTAGGAGTAATTAGAAGATACCTATACTACTATTAATAACGCTAAGTAATCCGCTACGCTTAAATATTACTAAGAGGAGCGTAATTAGGCCTAATATAATACTATTACTATTACTAAGGAGTATAATAAAATAAGGGATACTAATAAAGCCTTATTTTAGCGCTTTAAATATAATATAACTACTATACCTACTCCTATAAGCCCTCCCTCTAGTAACTATAGCGCTATACTCTAGATAATCCTTAACTAAATAATATATCTTAAGAGTTAGGTCTACTCTAGCTCGCCTATATTAACTACTAGCTATAATAATACCTACCCTATTAAGATACCTAAAGTCCCTATTTTTATAAGTACTAAGGGTACTAATCCTAAGTACCTGAAGTTTAATACCTAGCTTTTTTATATTAAGATATATTTTAATAATAGGGAGTATTATAATAAATCCTAATACTTTAAGTATATACTCTTACGCCTTAGAGGAACTACTTATAATATTCTATCCCCTCTCCTCTTAGATAGCCCCTTTTAAATTATTATAGTAAAATAGCTTATTAAAGAGCTAAAAGGTATTTTTATAAACCTAGTTTAGTATAACGAGGCTTAGATAAAGCTTAATACCCTTACTATCTTATTTAAGGATATTTAGGTTAAGCGAGTAACTTTTATTAAACTTACTTATAAGGCTAAGCTCCTAGAGTCTTAGTAGCGCTAGAAGTTCTATAAGAAGCTACCTATCTCCCTCTAGAACTAGTATTCTATTTATTATATAAATAATATCCTTAACTTCTAGGACTATACTACCTAGGTCTATACTATAGCCTATATTATAGCGCCTCCTAATACCTATTTAGCTAATTAAACTACTATATAAGGCTCTACCCTAGTAGCTTGCGCTAAACCCTCTAGTAGAGAGAACCCTTATACTTAAGCTTATATTAACTAGGGCTATATTCCTAAGGCTTTATATAAGAAGCTCTATAAATAGGGCGCCTACTTTATCTATAGTAAGACTAGCTATACCTCGCGGGATTACCCCTATAAGAGGGCTAGAGCTACTATAAGTATTACTAAGCCTACTAAAGCTACTAGTAGTAACTTAGAGCTAGTAGAAAACTAGGGCCCCTAGTAAAAATAAACTCCTTACTAGGGGAGACCTAAAGAGATTAGTAATTAGTAATAATATCTATTAACTTATAATAACTAATTAGTAGTAAGCTACTAGAGAAAGAGTTAGTCCTAGTTTATAATAGATATAGTATTCGCCTTAAGGCCCTTCTTAATACTAGAGTAAATAGCTATGCTTTTATAAATACTTATATAACCCCCTTATTAAGGGATTTTTACTATACTAAATATAATAAGCTATAATACTCTATCCTAGCTACTAGGTTTAATAAAGAGCTATTAGATATTATAACTAAGGTATAAATAACTTATATATAAGTAAACTACTAAGAATTAATATAAATACCCCTCCTCTAACTTAATATAGGGAGATATAACCTTATCCTTAGCTACTTATAGTTTAATTATTATAATATTAGTATAGATATATGCTATTAGCGCTTATATTAGCTAAGTAATACCCCTATAGCCCGGGACCTCCCCTAAATAATTATATAAAACGCTAAGAACCTCCTCTAACCCGCTAGAATTAATATAGAGTATTAACTCAACGCTAAACGCTACTAAGCTATATTTAAAGCTAAGGAATAGCTATATAATACCTAGAAAGCTATAATAAGTAAGATAAAAGCCCTTATAAAAATTCTATAGTAAAGTAGCGCGCCTAGGGACTTAGGATATAATAATAACTTATAGAAGATAAATATAGTATTAAAAGGAGCGCTAACTATAGATTAGACCTAGCTTATATAGTATTAGAAGCTTAAACCCCTTACCCTCGAGGCTTAGTAAGTAAGGAGGAATCTTAATATAGCACTTATTAGCGCTATAGGGTTTAAGAGGAACCTAAGATATACTAATATTAAATTAGGCTCTATATTATTATATAAGCTTAACTTAATAATTAGGGATAAGCGAGAGGAAGAAGAAAGAGGTATTAGGCTACTAGAGGTTAATAAAGCTAAAAATTAATAACTAGTTAAGGAGAGACTCCCCCCCTATCTTTAGGGCTAGAGGGATTACTTTAATAAGATAGCTAGTAATACCTTACCTCCCTACTACTCTTATAACTACTAGATTAAACTAGAGCTTAGTATAAAAGAGTAGCTAACCTTCTACTTATTATATAAGTAATCCTTATTAGAACTTAAAGCTACTTAATAATATCTCCTTAAGAACCTAAAGAAAGGCTTTATAGCGCTAGGTAACGCTCTATTTATATCCCTAATATTATTTATTTAAAAAGCTAATAGATACTTAAGGTTTTATATTAACTTCTAAAAGCTAAATAGTTTTATTAAGAAGGATTAGTACCTACTACTCTTAATTAATAAAATACTAAGTTAAATTAGCTAAGCTAAGTTATTTATAAAGATTAATATCTACTAGGCGTTTTACTAAATCTATATTTACCCCGACTTAGAGGACTTAATAACGTTCTATACCTACTATAGCTCTTATAAGTATAAGGTTCTACCCTTTAGGCTCTATAATAGCCTAGCGATATACTAATAGTATATAAATAATACGCTTATAGAATACCTAGACGACTTCTATATAGTATATATAGATAATATCCTAGTTTACTTAGAGGACCCCCTCTAGTATAAAGAATATATAAAAAAGGTCCTTAATTAGCTATACTAAGCAGGGCTTTAGGCTAATATTAAGAAGTATAAATTTAGTATAACTATAACGCGCTACCTTAGGTTTATTATTATAACTAAAGGGATTAGCCCTAACCCTAAGAAGGTTTCTATAATAAGGGATTAGTAGCTACTAACTATAGAACGCAGCGTTTAGTCCTTCTTAGGGTTCTATAACTTCTACTACTAATTTATTATAAATTATAAGAAGATTACTAAGCTACTTACTAAACTTATAGCTAAAGGCGCCCGATTTAACTTTAATAGCGACTATATAATAGTATTTATAACGCTAAAAGAGGCCCTAATATTAGCCCCTATCCTATACTATTAGAAGCCCGAACTACCTACCTAAGTCGAGACGGACGCCTCTAAATTAGTTTATACTACTACCCTCCTCTAATAATAAACTAATAATAGCTTATAGTACCCTATAACCTATGTCTTAAAGACGATATTACTAATAGAGATAAACTACCCTATTTATAACCGCGAGATAATAGTAATTATTCTAGCGCTAGAGGAGTAGAGGGCTAAACTCTTTATAACTACTTAGCGTTTTAAGGTTATTATAAACTACTAACTACTACTCTATTTTATAACTAAGTAGCTTCTAAATATATACTAAGCCTGCTAGTTAGGTATCTTAGCTAGTTTTAACTTCTATATCTAGTACCGCCCGGGGTATAAAAACATACTAGCTAATACCCTCTTATAAAAGAACGAAGACCTCTAAATATAATAAGCTATTTATAAGTCTAATTATACCTAAGTACTACTACTACTTACCTACTTATCCCTAGAGGTAGTAAGTAAGCTATACTAACTATTTAAATCCGCTCTAAATTAGCTTATAGTAACTATTAATACTCTAGAGCTAGAGGATAAGTTAAAGGGTTACCTCCTAGTTAAGTATATCCTTTAGTTAAATTATAAGCCTAATATACTATCGCTTAAGCTACTAAAAGTACTTATAGCTACTAAAAAAGAACGCTAGAGAATATATAAGGGGCTCCTAACTATAGATAAGAAGCTTATAATACTAGAGGAAGAAGACCTATATATAAAGTTAATCTATAAAGCTTATATTTAGAGGCTTATAGCGCACCTAGGTTAGAATAAGACTATTAAACTCCTAAAGGAATATTACTACTAGCCCCGCCTAACTACTAATATTAAGTAGTATATTTATAACTACTATACCTATTACTAAGTATAGAAGCTAAGAGATAAGCCTCTAAGTAAGTTAAGACCCCTACTAATACTAGACTACCCTTAGGAGCACGTTATAATAGATTTTATATCCTACCTACCTAACTACTATAGGTATAATAACGTATTTATTATAATATACCGCCTCTTAAAGAAGATAGTCTCCCTCCCCTATTATAAGACTATTATAGCGCGGGACCTCGCCTAGCTATACTATACTTATATCTTCTAGTATATAGGCTTCCCTATTATAATTATATCTAATAGGGACCCTTAGTTTACTTCTAACTTTTAGAACGAGCTCTATAAGATATATAATATAATTATATAGTTAAGTATAGTAGGTTATACTAAAACTAATAGGTAAATAGAAATTCTTAACTAATACCTAACTTAATACTTATACCTATAGATAAACTAATTCTAGGATAACTAGAGCGAAATACTCCCTATTATAGACTTTACTTAAGTAGTATTACTAAATAAAACTATAGGGCTTATATTATTTAAAATCGAGTAAGGATACCCATTATAAATAAGTTTTAACTAGGACTAATATATATAGAAGCTCTTAATAACTAAGGAAAAGATTAACTAGGGCAACGCCTAGTAGTTAGTATAAAGCCTCTATAGTATTTAGGATATTATAAAAGGGAATATAGCTATAGCCTAGTAATATTATACCCGCGCTATAAATCGTTATTACTAATCTAATAACTTAGCTATAAGTAACTCTATCTATATATTAATAGAGGGATAGCGCTAAGAAAACTCTTTAAAGCTATTAATACTATAGGATAGCTTATAGCTAATTAAGGCTATAGGGCCCGGGGGGATATAGATATTAGACCTACTAAAGGAATATAACTACTACCCTATATTCTACTTAAATAAGCTCTAGAAGGCTACTAGTAACCCTCTTCTAAGCTAATTTAAAACCCTACTACCTTAACTATAAGCTAGAATACGAGGTTATATATATAACTACTAGCTAGTTATATTAAAAATAGCTATAATATTACGCTAACTAGAAGGGCTATAACTATAATCCTACTTAGTATAACGCTAAGAGTTTTAAGTATACCCCCGCGGCGCTATAGGACTTCTATACTACTAACCTAATAGTAATAGAACTACTAAAATACCTTTTAGCTTAGCTCTTAGCTACTACGTGAGATAAGGACCCCGCTACTATAGATAATAATAACGCCCTAGTATAAGTATAGATAAGGAGGATATTACTAGGGGAATACTTATATAATAATAAATTAGTTACTACGGATAGTAACGCTAGTAATAGGGGGGGTAATATTATAGCGCTAGGTTAGACCTCCCTAAATTTTAAGTTATATAACTTATAGATTATATAACTTGCGGATTATATAACTTATAGGTTATGTAATCCGCAGGTAACTCTTTAGCCTTCTAGGGCTACGCTAGCCTATAGTTAGACTTTCCCCTTCTTTAACGCAGAATCTACTTAATATAGCGCAATTGAAGTGTGTTAACCTTTATCTATTCGCTATTCGTAACACTAGGTACTTACTATAGCGTAATAATAGCGGATAAGTAGCGTATAGTATACTTAGGCTATATACTAGCGTAGTCCTAAGTTAGGCTTAGAGACTATATACGTAGTAACGTTCGTTATATAGACCTCGGGGTCTATATATACTTATCTATCTTACCTCTAATATACTTAAGGGACTAAGCGCTTAGAGTAGGGGGTCATTATAAGAGACTAGTGCGGCTAGCCTATATAAGCGCATATATAGTGCATTCCGGCACGAAGTGCGCGGAATAGCGGATCTTTTGCGCATAGCGCAATTGGTTATTGCATCGCTGCGGCACACCACCCGAAGCGTTATAAATAACTCCTTCCTACTCTATAGCTATAATATCGCCTTATTATAATCTTTTAGGTAATACCTCTTACTATTAAATAGTATTATTATACCCTTAAGATCCTATTAAAAGCTTATATTAGTAAGGTAATACCTCCTATTTATAATCTTAAAAGACTAGGCTAATATATAGTTAAATAGGGTTAAGTTATTAATAGAACCCTCTATACCTATAAGTATATATATAAAAATAAGGTTAAACTTTATTACTATAAGTATATTTTAAGCTAATTACCCCTTCTAATTAAAGAATTATTACTAATTATCTATAGGGATATAGGTAGGGATAAATATCTTATTTATTACTCTAATATATATATTAAACTAAGCCCTCTCCTTATTATATTTAACCTCCTCTAAGATATATAACGGATTAGGCAGCTTTATGAAGTATTAATATATTGAGTTCGGAATTACGCCGCAGCCCCTTCGTAAAAAGACTATACTAAATTTACCTAGTTTATAAGTATAATTCGGGAAATACTATATAGGTATTTAAACCTATACCCTCTACTAGTTAAAGAAAATAATATAGGAAGCCTATACGTTCCTACTACTTATAAGTAAACCCTTATATAAAGTTAGATATACGCTATACTAGGGCTAATTATATTAGAGCTAAATAGGCTACTAAGGCTCTCGTGGCCTAGAAACGCCCTCGCTAAACCTTCTAATAAGGTAAAAGCTACTATATAAGATAACTCCTTAACCTAAAAGGTCGACCTTCTAGTAAGGTACTAAAGGTATTATAAAAGCTACTATATAAGATAACTCCTTAACCTAAAAGGTTAACCTTCTAGTAAGGTACTAAAAGTACTATAAATACTATTATATAAGAGGTAACTCCTTAACTAAAGAGGTCTTTCCTAAGAGGTTCTTATAGCTAGAAGTATAAAAAGCTCTACTATAAGCAGGGTTTTATACCTCTCTCTCTTCCTTATCCTTATCCCTTAACTATATTAATATTAAACTTTATTAATAAAAGCGCTAAGCTTATATAAGGTATACCCTTTAATATTAATAATATATAAAAGCTTACTAGAGAGTTTAGTATTAATATAATTAATAAAACCTACTCCTTTTTTAATTACTTTATTATATATAGAGAGTATATTATTAATATAGCTCTTAAGAGGGCTCTTATTAATACCCCTAGAGGGGATACTTATTATTCTCTTATAGCTAAGTAAGTAGACTTAGTAATAGAAGCTAGGTAAGTTATTATATACCTTATAGAGTAGCCCTTCTTTAAGCAGGTCCTCTATATTATTAAGGTAGAGGTAGCCTAGGCCCCTTAGGGGTTAGTAAGTATAGCTTATGCTAACTGCTTTAATATAGAGAGAGCGTTGCTAACGATAGTATAGCTGCGAAGGCGTTAGCTAACCCGATCGAATAAGAGGATAAAGATAGTAACGACTAGCGGACGAAGCGGTGATAGAGGCGGTATTTAATAGCGGCGCGGGTGGTGCGCGAGAGGATAAGTCGATAGTTTGGTAGTTTGAATAATTAAAAAGTATTAATATATAATATATATAGCCTCTAGTACGATCCTAAATATCTTTAATACTATATTTTAAGATACTTTAGATTAAGAGGTAGTATTCTATTATATTACTAACTACTTAATAATATATAAGAAGATTAATACCTTCTATTTAGCGGTTTAGAACTAGGTATTAATAATAAGGTCCCTCTTACGTAGCTAGTCTATAAGTAAGGAGAACTCTGCCTTTATAAAGTAGAGTAACTCTTAAAACTCGATATTAGTATTATTAAGGAAGTCCCTTATAATAGCTATAATAACCTATAGGAAGTTATACTATATATTATAAGTATACTTCCTAGGAAGGGTATACCTATTAACCCTCTCGTTATTAGCTTAAAAGTCCTCTTTAGTAATAATACTAACTATTATAGTAATAATAAGGCTTTTAGTATATTAATCTATTATAATAGCACGCGCTTATATGAGTAGTAACTTCCTTAATTATTTATTAAATTAGCTACTAATTAACTCCTATACCTAACTAGTAAAAAGCTACCTTTTTATAATTTATACCCCTAAAATTAACCCCTATTAAGGGAAATATTTATTAAGTAGGGGAGGGGGATAATATATAAATCTAGCTAGAATAGGTACCTCTTATATAGGCTAAAATCTAGGCTTAATAAGGTATAGTCCCTCGAAAGAATTAGAATATTTGTTTTTTTAGCTAACTAGTAGCTCTATAACTTAGCCTAAATCCTAATTATTTTTAGCAAACTATTACGCCCTAATACTACTCAGGAGGCGCGCTATTCGGCACCCTTCTAACCGCAGTTAGTAAAGTCATCCGTAGGGCACCGCATATCATTTAGAGTAATATACTATTAGCCCTAGTGCCCACTAAATATAATATTCTAAGTTATATTAAATTATATTATATAGATATATAAGGTAACTATTATTATATTAATATAAAGCTACTGCGATCTATACCTATACTACTTATACTACCTAAACTACTTATATTATAGCGTATAATTATACTATTATATTAGAAGTAATAGAAGCCCTAGTTAGCTTAAAAGTTACTACTAATTTAATAGGAAAGGTAGGGTATTAAAATAAGGCTACATTAGTAGCTAACTTAGCTATAAATATAGGATCTATTAGTATTAAGTATAACTAGAGGCCTCTAGCCACTGCATAGTGATTTTACCTGCTTGAGTATAATAGACCTTCTAACTCCGCGCCTCCTAATAATATATAGCCTTTAGTCACGTGATTATAACTTTCCTAACTATAGCTATACTTATATATACTCTACTAGATAGCCTCACGATCTTTAACTTTATATTAATAATAACGTAGTTTTTAATTATTTAAACTATGAAACTATGAACTTATCCTCTCGTATACTACCTACGCTACTACTAAATACCGACTCTATTACTACTTTATCCGCTAGTCCTCTTATTCGATCGGGTTAGCTAACGCCTTCGTAGCTATGCTATTATTAATAATGCTCTCCCTATTAGTTAGCGGAAGCTATACTTACTAATATTTAAGCTCTAATAGACCTAGGCTACTTAGGCTACCTCTACCTTAGTAATATAGAGGACCTACTTAAAAAAAGGCTACCCTATAGGGTATATAATAACCTTTTAAACTTCTACTACTAAGTTTATTTACTTAGGTCTAATACTATTATACCTTATAGAGTCCCCTATAGGGGTATTAAGGTAAGCTCTCTTAAGGGCTCTATTAATAATATACTCTTTATATATAGTAAAGTAGTTAATAAAGGAGCAGGTTTTATTAATTATATTAAGGCTAAACTCTCTAGTAATCCCCTCTATATTATTTATATTAAAAGATATATCTTACTTAGGCTTAGTATATTTATATATAAGGTCTAGTACTAATATAATTAAGGATTTATTATAAGTTAAATAAGGATAAGGAAGAGGGAGAGGTATAAGGCCCTACTTATAGAGCTTTATATACTTCTAGCTATAAGAACGTCTTAGGAAAGACCTCTTTAGGTAAGGAGTTACCTCTTATATAGTAGTATTTACCTTTAGTACCTTACTAGAAGGTTAATCTTTTAAGTTAAGGAGTTATCTTATATAGTAGCTTTTACTTTTAATACCTAGTTAAAAGGTTAACCTTTTAGATTAAGGAGTTATTTTATATAATAGCTTTTATAGCACCTTATTAGAAGGTTTAGCGAGGGCGTTACTATAAGAGCCTTAGTAGCCCGTTTAGCTCTAATATAATTAGCCCTAGTGTAGCGCGCGTCTAACTTTATATAAGGGTTTATAAGTAGTAGGAATATATAGGGTTCCTATATTATTTTCTTTAACTAGTAGAGGGTATAGGTTAAAATACCTATATAGTATTTCCCGAATTATACCTATAAACTAGGTGAATTTATTATAGTCTTTTTACGAAGGGGCTATAGCGTAATTCCGAACTTAAGTATAACTAGATATTAGTAGAGCTAGTATAGGTAGTAGTAATAGTAATAGGATTTAGCTTATGTTAAAAGTTCTTAAGCTCTATATTACTAGGTTACTTAGCTAAATTACCTTTTAAATAAAAGTAGTTACCCTCTTATCTACCTTTTCTATTACTACTTGCCTCTTTCTTTATAATAATACTAGTAACGCGTTATTATTGTTATTATTGATTATAAATATATTAGCTTAAGCGACCTTAAAGATAGAGGGATCTTATTTAGTTAATATATTATGATTATTATAAGAGAAGGGTATAGGTATAGTTAACTAGTATTATAGAGGTTTAGAAATAAGGGTATTATTATTATTAAAATAGAAGAGATCCTATTAGTAGTTATAGTAAAGAGTAATAACCTTAGGGTTAAGTTCTATAACAATAGCTTAAAGTGCTATAATCTTAGGCTAAAAACGCTATAAAAAACGCGTTAAGTTAATATTTTAAGAGTATATAATAAGAATCCTTATTATTAATTAAATCAGCTACTAGTAGCTATTAATATCTATTTTTATAAGGTATTATAAGGGATCCTCTACCCTTAACTACTTAAGTATTTAGTAATAATAAGGTAGCTCATACTCTTTCTAAAAACGACTAGAATAGTAGAATAATTACTATATACCTTTAGTATTATTAAATATATTATTTATAGCCTTAAATTATCTCTAAATAAGATTTTTAGCTCTCAAAGAGATTATATAAACTAACTAAGTAGTTATTAGTTTATCTTATTACTATATTTAGAAGTAGAACTTTTCATTACTAATATATTAGATATACTATTATTTCTTATTTATAATTATCTTTATAATAGCTTTAAAAAGACTATAGAGATTAGTTAAGTAGTTATAAAGGTATATCTTTAATATAGTATAAGTAGACTTAGTTTAGGAAGTAATATGGAGACTATAATTATATAATAATATAACCATAAACTTTATATATTATAAGTATAGGGGTAAGTAGGCCTTTTAAGATATATAATAATTTAAAGCTAGGTTGCCTAAAAAGTATTATAAAAAGTGTAAGAATAGGTATATAGGTAGCAAAAGGGGCGGTAAAACAGCCTGAATAATAGAGTTTAATAGGCTGAGTAATATAGTGATGAAAGCTGATAAATTTAAGTATAAGGAGGTATTTTTCCTGGAATTAATTGATAGAGAAATCGTTGAATATGGATAGTATTGATAATGTTATTATTGATATTGTTTCTAAGTTATAAATCCTGCCCTCACGAAGTAAGGGGTAAGATATTCTGAAACGTAACTGCAAAGCAGTAGCTTATTAAGCAGAAGCCGCGCTTAGACCACTATGTGGTCCGCGCGTAGTTTCTATATATTTATAGCTATAAAGCTAAGGATTATAAATATATATATATGTATATATATATAAGGTTATTGCTATTATTAGAATTTATATAGATTTTTAAAGTATTTATTCCATGAAGGAAATACTTTTATAGTTATTATTTTATATTTTATAGTTATTAAAGTATTATTAA